>JAHWFP010213327.1:16400-88370 GCA_023313725.1 Lithobius niger
TTTTTTTTTAGGCCCAAGAAATCTGCTCTTAAAGCACTGGCTGACTATAGACGCGCCGTTGTTTTCCCTTCCGTTTTAATTCAGTGCCCCTCGTAGCTAGCTCTCCAGATGCAAGCCTCTATAGAACAGTGACAATAATACCATACTGGCTACGAGGCCAACTGGATCCGGTCGTTGAGCTAGCTGCAGGGGCACAGGATATAGGTGGAGGTAAAAACATTAGCGTAGTTTGTCAAGCCAATGCTGTGACAGCGGCTTTTTTGGAAGCTGCTGCAATTGTCAGCAAGTGTAATCGTTTCTTTTCCTTAATGTATGTTTCACAGCGTAGGATTGGACAAAACAACATTTTTTAGGCCTAAGAAATCCGCTCTCACAGCATCAGCTTGACTAAAGATGTCGTTTTTTTTTTTTTACCTCCACTTGATCCAGTGCCCCCTGCAGCTACTCAACGAACGGCTCCAGAGGATAGCCTTGTAGCCAGTATTGTAGCTAGCTGTTCTACGTTCGGAAAGTCAAACATGGACAGGTAGGTCTGTTTGGTTGTTTTTGTTTGTAATACAGCAATACTAGCACTAGTAATGCCACAAGATTTCTAGTTTAATACTGATAATTATTTATACCTGCACGAGTTGCAATCCGAGCTTTAAAAACACAGCGGGAGTAGACGTTGTATTAAGCAAGGTGGCCGGACCGAGGCAAAAAATTAATTAACAACGTAGTCAATTTATTATCATACGCAATATTTCAAGACCTAAGGAAATTGTCGATAATTGTTTTCACCCCGAGTATTTTGACTCCTATAAACCGTCAAGCTCACTAGTGCTATTTAGGCAGAAATTAATTTCACGAGTGTAAAGCACGAGGAAAGTTATCTGCCAATACATTGCACGAGTGAGTTTAATGGGTCAAAATACGAGAGGTGAAAAGAATTTGGTAATAATCGCGGGATATTTATTTAGAGAATTTCTCGCTTTTTTCCATTATTCTGCACTCTAAATTATGCAGAATAAATGGTTAATTTTTTTCCATTTTTTTTTTATAAATTATTAATTAAGTTTTATTAATGATTATTAATTAAGAATAATTACGATATGTGGATACATTTTTTTACAAAATGGCGCTCCGAATTTGTAGCTAGGTTACGTGACACGCTGCTAGGCCTAACCAGAGTATTATCGGCCATTAGGAAGATGTTTTTACACTTACTGGACCTATTTTACACAAAACGCAATGCGTGTAGCAAATCAACTGCACAAATTTGTAGTTAAGAAAAGAGGAAAAATAGTGGACGCGTTGCTGCAAACATATTAAACCTTTTCGGCCTATAGAGCAGCGACAATATACGCCATATTGGCTACGAGCTAGCATCTGGAGAGATAGCTACAAGGGGCACTAGATTACAATGGAGGGAAAAACAACAGCAATTCTAGCCAAGCCAGTGCTTTGAGAGCGGGTTTTTTAGGCCTAAAAAACGTTGCTTTCTCCTATCCCATATGCTGCGAGGTTGTAATCGGAAAAGAAATCATTTCACTTGCTAAAAATTTCAGCAGCCAACAAATCGAAAAAATCGCACGTAATACAAATCGCGCGTTGTAGGCCTAAAAATCCGCTCTAACAGCACTGGCTTCAGTAAGACGCCCTTCCTTTTCCCCCTCCATGTTTAATTATCCAGCGCCCCTTGCAGTTAGCCCAATTACTGACTCCCGCGTAGAGTTATATATATGTTAATATGACGTTATGATCACTGCTCTATACATTGTCATTTAAAGGTCAAAGAGTGCTAGTAGGTTTGGGTTGGCGCTGTAACACGCACCATCGTGTAAAAGAGGTTGTTTTTGAAACAACTAATTCTAAGCGGTGTCAAAAATGACATATACACAGGCATGGCAGTTAAACTAAAAATTAATTTTCCTTAGCCTAAAAGGGGCCTTATTTTACCGCTTATTGAGAATGACAAGCTAAATTACGTGCCTCATACTGGTTTTGGTTGGGTTAGGCAACATTTGGTCGTTTTTGACATTGTGTCTGTTAATAAACGGCACCTGGGCCTGAGGGGTTCTAACTAGCGAGGAGCGATGCATTCACTGACTTCTGACACAATTACTACTAGAAAAGAAGCAGACCTAGTTCTCAACCCGCTCAGAAACAACCCATCAGTTACTTATGACCAGCCAAGTGCGTTAAACTTGCTAGAAAAATGGCGGACAATTTTACTTTTGGAGAAGGAACAACAAGCAAAGAAAGCAAAGAAAATAAAAGGCTTTACAAAAAGTTAAAAGGAATACATTTTTAACGCACAAGACAAAAAAATTTGAAATCGTGAAGATTTGTTCCTTGTTGCGATTTTTCATGCACTATTTTGGAATTAGTTTTGCCGATGTTTGCATTTTAATTAGAGAGTAGGCTAAATTCTCGTGATTTAGACTTCTATAGTGCAGTAACGAGGAACATAACTGAATTCTGAAGTTTACGATTACTCGGTCGAGCAAGAAACCTATATGATTTCTACCCAGTGCTCCATTTATATGATTTCTGCCTAGTGCTCTATATCGAATTTCGTCCCCCCCCCCCCCAAGTATTTGAGGTAGGAATTTCGTCTTCGAACTCGAGAATTTCGTGAAGCAAAGCGCCTTTCACGTATAATTTCAACCAAATCATAACAAAATTGTGAAGGCTATCATTTCCTAAACGAACGCACAAAATCCAAATACAGTAGAGGATTTGACTTCGTTTACTTCGCTCGGCCAACAATCTTCTTTTATTTTTATAAAATGAATATCTTGGAAGCACTCTCTTATTTGTTTTTTAAATAAATATCTTGGAAACACTCTTATTTATTTATTTTTAAATAAATGCATTGGAAACCCTCTTTTTTTTTAAATAATATCTTTGAAACACTCTTATTTGTTTAAATGTCTTGGAAACAGTTTTATTTTTTCTCAGATAAATATCTTGAAAACATTTATTTCTTTCTAATAAAATATCTTGGAAACACTTATTTTTAAAAAATAAATATCTTGGAAAACACTTTAATTTTTTTAATAAATGTCTTAGAACCTTACTTTATATGAAGATAAAGCATGTAAAGGTGAACCACATCAACTATGAACCTTACTTTATGATTTAGAAGCAGCAATTAGGTCTAGAGATTAGAACAAGAGATTAGAACCGAGAAACCTCCGATCATTATAGTAGGGCCCTGGACATAATGTCCAAATTTGGTCAAACTAGATTGCTAAGTCGCTATCAAGGACGAGACTGACTGGTGGGCAAGTTTGAGTGTTCGAGAAAACTGAGCATCAGTTTTAATTTACGCAGAAACTGGCAACCACCCGTCGTTTTTCAATCACTTTCATGTGACACACAAACATCAAAATTTATCCGAAATTCAAGGCTCTATACCTAATATGTTTGTACACACGTAATTAAAATACTGTAATTATCGACGATTACCATGCATACGACGATTACTATTTTGCCGAATGAATTAAAAAAAAAGGGGGGGGGGGATCATTTAGCCACAAATAATGGTGTTCCAAATAATTTAATGACAGCAAAAAAAAAAAACAAAGAAATTAAAAATAAATAAAATAAAAAAGACACCATACCAATCCTACAAATTTTGGCACGAAAAAATGATGCCACCAACGATACGGTTTGTCCTTCTACTCGCAATGTGGGCTAACGTTATTTCCTGAATATTCCAGATTCACTAGGCTGCATGGAACCTTGCATCATCAACCAAGTGCGGTGAACTACACAACCAACATTTTACTTTCGGGGGAAGAACCAAATTTCAACGTTGTTTTCCAGCAATGACATTCTTTGGCTTTAAAAGTAGTGTTTTTGCCCACTTGAAATTTACAGGCCAAATACAAAACAAACAAAAAATAAATTTCAAATTTTAAGAGACTTTAAACACTCATGAACATGAAACGAACACTTTAAATGACAAATACGTGATTTGCACATTTGTTTAATTACCTTTTTAATAGGCCTTTTAAAACTCTCTTAAATGCACAACTATTAAAACCCCGGCGTTGCATTATACAATTAAAAGACTTTGGGATAATGGGAGTTGCCAATTTCAGTACCATTTCTTGGCAACAGATGCCGTTGTTACAAAATGTGTCAACTGATAAAGTTGTAATCCGTAGACTTTTTGTTTTTTCTCTAAAATTAACAACATTTGATAAAGAAAACGGCAAATATCTAACAACTGAAAAATGCACGAGTTACTAAAATGGGTAAACCTCAATTTTTTTTTTATCTTTTTTATTTTATAAAGTGCTGTATGTAGCGAATTTTGATTGTTCTTTCAGTCTTCTGTATAGAGAAAGGTGGGAAGCCTATAGCACCGACTTTGTCCATCCGTCGCCATTTTCAACTCCGGAACGGTATCATATAGAGTCAAACGGTTTTCACCATTAGATTCAGCGTCCAAAAATTAGTTAAAATGAATAAAAAGTAAAACTGGAAGTGAAGCGGAAGTGGCCCACAAGTGAGCCCACCATCTATGCACGGTTCGTACACCAGAGACGAAACCATTTTCAAGGCCAACTGAGAGCCAATTTCAAGACCGTTTTGCACATTAAACTGTTAAAAATTACCTTAAAATAAATTCAATCTTTTTGCCAGCCTATACTCTATAACTGAAAAAAACATCCATTTAAAAGTTATTTATTTTGCCCCAATCGCGGGACAAGTTACCTTTCCAATACTGCACTTATATGTGAATACGAACGAAGCCACGTCCTGATAACAGACGATAAGCATTAGGCTGACGAACTATTTTTTTTATTTATTTATGAATTTAAGCATAAATTGACCGTATTTCATCAAACATAGTACGCTAACAAAATACAAGGCCATTACAAAAAAATGCCAAAATGCAAATTTTGGTTTGAAATTTAAGGCTTTTCAAGGAATTCAAAGCCGTGTACGACCCTGTCTATGGAACGGTACCAGATGGAGACAAATGGTTTTCACCATTAGATCCAGAGTCCAAAAATTAGTTAAAGGGTAATTTCATCCATTTTGACATGCATGCTTTACTTTTGGATCACTTACACAACAACTAAACACAAGAACTGTGGTAAGAATACGTTACGTACGTCCGATACAACAGTTTAATTACTGCACCACCAAAACACGACACGGAGACCGCCATTGTTTTGCTGGAACGCTCAGAAATTAATGCCGACAGATGTCACTTTTCGATTTCGACTTGCAGCCGATTGAGATGGCTGTGAGAGCTCAAGCGTCTGACGGCCTTATCTGGCCGACAGTTGTAGTGGCCAGCTAAGGCCGTCAGACGCTCGAGCCTTCACAGCTAATAGAGCTATCTCAATCGACTGCGAGTCGAAATCGAAGAGTGACATCAGTCGGCATTAATTTCTACGCGTTCCAGCAAAACAATGGCGGTCTCCATGTCGTGTTTTGGTGATGCAATAATTAAATTGTTGTATCCGACGAACGTAACGTATTCTTACCGCAATTATTGTGTAAATGATCCAAAAGTAAAGCATGCATGTCAGAACGGATGTATTTGCCCTTTAAGATGAATAGAAAAAATATAACCGGAACTATGAATCAGAAGTGGCCTGTAGGTGGCAAAAGTGTACAGAAGAATTAATGTCGAAGAATTAATTAATGTCGTATTATTTGAATACGACATTAAACCTGGTTAACTTGTGCAACTATGTTTTTGAAGGATTTTCCCGATTCCACAACAACGAAAATATAAAATTATAAAAAACGTAAGTGATATTTTATTTGTCCTTGGATTCCAACAGTTGACTGAAATCACCTCCTAGTACCAAGAGACAGCACAGAAAATCGAAAGTCGAATTCCTTCTTTAAATTTTCAAAAATAGCATATGCTGTTCAAAGGCCTAATAATTTAATACAGACATATAAACCTCCTCCTAAAGTCCCCTTTTTAAAAACAATAACACTTATTTTAATTTGTTCCTAACCATTACGTTTCGACCGATGTTTATATCAATGGTACTAATTGGAAATTCGTTCAAAGCAGTGTCAAATCGGACTGGATTCTCGCAGCATCCAATTTGCATGCCTCACTTAAAATGGCACATCGGAACTGGTATCTAATCGAAATCCCTAACATTGACATCAGATCGGTTTGCCTCGCAATAGTGTCAGATCGGTTCCCCTCACATTAATATCGGACCAGTTTACCTCATATTGGTATCAGCTTAGTTTACCTCAATATTGGCATCGGATCAGTTTACATTATATTGCTATCATCTTAGTTTAAATCGCATTGGTATTGGATCCGTTTACCTCACACTGGTATCGGATCGGTTTATCTCACATTGTTATCAGCTCAGTTTACCTCAACATTAGTATCGGATCAGTTTACCTAACATTGGTATCAGAACAGTTTAACTCACATTGTTATCGGAACAGTGTTACCTCACATTGCTATCAGATCAGTTTACCTCACATTGGCATTGGATCGGTTTATTTCACATTGGCATCAGCTTGGTTTGCTTCACATTGGTGTCTGATCAGTTTACGTCATATTGTTATCCGATTGGTTTGCCTTACATTGGTAACGGATCAGTTTACCTCACGATTGGTATCAGGTTAATTTACCTCACATTGGTATCGACTTAGTTTACCTCGGGTCAGTTTACCTAACATTGGTATCAGATCGGTTTGCCTCTCATTGGTGTTGGAACAATTTCCTCACATTGCTATCTAGTTTACCTAACATTGGTATCGGATGAGTTTAACTCACATTGGTAGTGGATTAGTTTACCTTACATTGGTATTGGATCGGTTTACTTCACATTGGCATCAGCTTGGTTTGCTTCACATTGGTGACTGATCAGTTTATGTCATATTGTTATCAGATTAGTTTGCCTCACATTGGTAACGGATCAGTTTACCTCACGATTGGTATCAGGTCAATTTACCTCACGTTGGTATCGACTTAGTTTACCTCGGATCAGTTTAACTCACATTGGTATCGGATCGGTTTGCCTCTCATTGGTGTTGGAACAATTTCCTCATATTGGCATCGGATCAATTTACCTCACGTCGGTATTGAACTAGTTTATCTCGCATTGGTATCGGACCAGTTTACCTCACATAGGCGTACAACGGGATCGTGCTGCTCCACGTTGGCACTGAATAGGGAAATAAGAAAGCTGCGCAATGTTACAAGGCCTGGAGAATCGAACTGATGACTTCTACACCTCTTGATGTCTGAAGTATAATTAGCACCAAGTCTGCAATGTAAGCTTTGTTCTCATCACCAACAGGTTGGCTAGGCTATTTGTTTCTGGGTTTGGAAAAACTCACTTTTAAATCTAAAAAAAAAAGAGTAGTAAACATTTTATTCCGCTGTGACTTTTATTTACCACGAGGCAGCCGCAGCCCTAAATTTAAAATCAACTTCTGTCACTTATATTCTTTCTGTAATACAAGTAAACAAGTTCTCTTCATAGCCAGTCTAATTAACTGGAACTTAATTTCTCTTCTTTCCTAACGTTATTAGTTGATTCTGCTCGCTATTGGCATTATACCTAGCGAATTTTATCACGTGCAATTATACCGGCCGATTTTTGCAGTCAGGGGGGTACAATGATTACTTAGCCAAGTTGGTTTTGAGTGCTAGCTCTTGTTACATATCATTAACTGGCATGTGCTTGCAGATGTCAATCGTTATTTGGAATTAACGGCCGAATTCATGTTACCGTCTCAATTAATGTAATCTTGTTTCGAGCCAAGTGCATCAAGTTTCGAAATTATTTACAATTTGGTTATCTTTACTTAATGAACAGGTCCGAAAAAAATTGATAAATGGAAGCTGGTGGCGTGCAAGGAAATAATCAGTGTTGCCAACTTTGAAAGATTTCTCCCCCGTTTTCTTAGCGATCGATCATCGCTTCAGGTTGGACGTCCGCTTCCGCCAACGGTTGCGAATATTCAATGCTGAAACCAAACCTGAAGTAGTTACACCTTATTTATTGCTGATAATCTTGATAAATGTGGATTACTTTGAGATGGTCAATTCGCAACATCAATAATTGATGAGAATTGACGCTCAGGCTCTGAAGCAAACCCTCAGCTTTTATACACCCATCGGATCACCAAAGCCCAACCCGGAAAGTAACCAGCACAAGAGTTTACTAACCAATCCAGCTCTTGGTTATAAAGTCGTTTACCCATCCCAGTCAACAATACTTGGAGGTCAAGCGCTCCTACAGGTCCGCAGTAAGTTTTGGCACATCCAAAGTCAACAACTTTCCCGCTGACGCTCACTTTCACGCCAATCTAGCACAACATAGTAACAAAGGAGTTGGAGGAAATGAGCAGATTTCGGTTAGAATTTTGTAGGTAGTGTACATTTTAACTGTTTTCGAGCTCCCTATTGGTCTAAAATTTCTATCTGTAAATTTGTGCACGTACAGTAGCGTTCACAGGGGAGGCGTGCATTGCCCCTGATCTTTCGCAAAATGGCCTTTTGTTTGTGCTGACAAATGGCGGTGCCGCACAACCATATGTCTTGCCTTTTTTTTTTAGGGCCTAAAGAAGAGGGTATGAGAGGGGCAGAAAGGGTAAGAAAAACAGGGAGACCAAAAAAAAAAAGGTTCACAGGTAAATTGTGTACCAAGCCCTTTTACTAACAGTTGCCCCTGCCCTCTCGGACTACTGTGGGCAAATGATCGATTTTCACCAGTAGCGCATCGAGGAATTTGTTTGGAGGGGCAAAAAAAAAACGTGAAAATGGGCCCGGAAGCTGACGCATTTTTAAGTTTCAGTGATTTTTTTTTAGGTTTTTCTTGATAAATTTTCTTAATTGCAGCAAATTCTTTACTTATTTGTTCAGCTTTTATGTAAATAATTTTTTGCATGGGGCGGGGGGGATGAAACACTGGGCTCAAGAACTATGTGGGTTGGTGAGAGGACTGTAATATAAACCAACGTTACCCTACTTCAGGCGAAAAAAAGAGGCCTTCTGACGTTAGTTGAAAAAAAATCGAGGATCTTGCAATTGCTCAGTGTGACTGTTTATCTCAGGTCTTGGGAGGGGCAAGTGCCCCCCCCCCTATTTCCCCCTCTGGGTGTGCCACTGATTTTCACTCGTATATCCTATTAAACACTCCTAAATACTAATTAAACGCTCTTAAACACTAAATAAATAGGACGGAAAGCCAAATGGGCTCGATTAGTGATAAGTTAATACAGTTGCAAATCTGCAGGTACTCATTCTATTGTGAAAGACTATATAGATTCAAAAAAATTCACTTGACACTACCAAACGCGCACTTTCACACCAAAGATAGTATAATCCATTACCTACAAATTGTCCACTACTTTTTGTGGTCTTCATCAGGCATCTTAAGTTCGTTCTTACTCTGTTTACATTTCGCATGTACAGCGGTTACGGTTCAAATTCGAGGCTTCCGCTGTCTGTTGACTCCTGTACACGAAATGTAAACAGAGTAAGAACTCTGTTCACATTTAAGGCACCTTTTGAAGACTACTGAAAGTAGTTTAAATTTGCAGATAGCGGTCTATCCTTGGTGTGAAAGTGTGCGTTTGGTAGTGTCGAGTGAATTTTTTGAAGAGTTGCAAATCTATTTCCGTTCTCTTTTGGACTTGAATGTCAGACTGTCTGAGCGGGAATTGAACCCTAGATCTTGGGCGACCGAAGCTCTACCATTTCACCTTACTGAAACGACTGAGCGGCACAACTGGCACCTCTTTCTAAACTGCCAAAATATGTCCAACAGCAAACCACTGGGTTCGTACAGCACAGCTAGTTTTTTTTTTGCAAGTATTTTCCAGCGTATTTTTATTATAGTTTCCCAGTATATTTTCAGTATAGTTTAATGTGTAATTTTAACGATCTTCCAATCTAAATCTTAAATACATAGGGGATCAGACATTTTCCCGTACCACAGCACGTGTCAAATTAGGCCTATCACTGCTACGGCGCAGTGTTATTCCCGGAACCGGAAGTGCTCCCGCTTTTCATAAACATCACTCGAAAACGAATATTGACAACGGCGCAAACCTAATTAAATAAGTGAAGTAAAACTTATAAAACTAAACTTTTTTTTTTTTATAAAACAATTGCGACAAATGTGTTCTAATTGTTGGAAAAAAACCAGTTAGTTTAGCTTGAGTTAAGAATTCAAGTGTTTTCCAGCATCAAAAATAAATTTCAAGTATATTCCAGTATAGCACATTTTTAAAAGTATTTTCCAGTATCTGTACGAACCCAACCAGTTAAATAGGAGAAACAGCTTCAACACTTCTGTATCTTATTTTTTGGCCATTTTCACCTTCAAATTTTCAAGCAATCCACTCTTCAAGGAATCGAAGACTGCCTTTACACAAATCCTACATTACAAATGACGCACCAGAACGTTCGAGTCACCATAGCAAGACACAACATTATTGGTTAATGGCAGAAAACTTACTTTCAACGACCAACTTCCATGATGGTTCCTTTCCTTCCTCCAAAATCACTTCCAAATCTAATTAAAAATTATTGCCACAACGTCTAATAAAGATAATGAGCCAGGGAGTGAATCGCTTCTCAAACAGCTGCAAACAGCGTCTTCACGTCGGCAACTGAATGACGCACCACACAGCAACCAAACCGCCATTACCTAGGCGGTAAACGTTGTATAACCTTGTTATGTTTATCAACATGAAAACGCTAGCTACCTGGCAAATAAATATAGATACGGGCTTGTTTATCGCTAAAACAAACAAAAAGGGTTTCAAGTGTATTTCCTCTTTTAACATGTAGCAACAAACGCAAAAAGAAAATGAAATCAAACTCTTTTTTAGAGATAAATAATTAAATAGACGTCGAGCGTAAACATTACACACGTTAGGGTTTACGGACAAAAATATGTGCTTATACAAAAAGAAAAGAGTTTTCTTTAACACTAGCTGTATATCCCACCCCCCCCCCCCCCGGCATAACATACGCCGGTCTAGCTGGTTCCCACATGCGTGAACGAAACACTTTACTGGGCATCATGAAATGAAAACAGTGGTAGTAAAGAGGACTTTAAAAAAAACACGGTAAATTAAAACATTGTTGGTACCTTGTAGCTAATAGGCTTTGTCGACATAACCCAATGAAATAACATTAGAACGTCGCATTTAACCACTACAGGAAGACATGCAACTGTAAAAAAAGCAAAGAGATTTACCTGGTTTCATAAAACACACATTAGCCTCATTAAAAAAACACTCTCGACACTGTGTTGCATGAATGAATAGGTCTACTCTCGAACCCAATCCTCCGTTAGCTGCTTCTTACTCTATCAAAACGGCACGTAAAAGATATTAGGCTATTGGAAATGAGGCCTAAAAGCTATTACAGGGTTCCCACCAAAATACTATAATCAATTTCCTGTATTTTACAGGTTTTCTAGAGTAGATGAAGTTATTTTCCAGACTATTTACCATAAGTTTAGGAAGGAATTTTTTTCACACATTTTACCAGTTTTGTGTTAAAAAGGCTGAAGCTTTTAGATGGGAAATACATTATTTAAAATCTTATTTTTTTCCCTGAGTTTTCGAAGTTTTTTGTAAAAAAATCAGAGAATTCCCCGAGTTTCAAACGTAGTTTAAATTCCCTGAGTTTTCCAAGTTGGTGGGAACCATGTATTACACATTTTAAACCGGCAATTTTGATACTTTCATACAATATACGTAATAATCGCCGTTGCAGTGCGTAATAAAGGTGTGAGCCTCAACATTTCGAAAATGGCGGAAGTGTTCAGACAACTAGTTGCGGCTCGATAGCCGCTTGTTTAATAATGTAGATACCTAACAACGTAAACAGAGAGATCGAAAGTCGCCCGCATCGGTATGGTATTGGAGTTGCTTTACGAGTTCGAATTTTGTTATCCATTAATTTAAGCAGTGGTAAAATCAAGTTTTCCCCATCTTTCAACCGACTTCAGTCTTGACGAGATCTTTACATTGGCGGAAACGCTACCTTTCTACGAGAAGTTGTTTCGTGGAAAATCTAAGGATAACGGGACATTGCAACTGATTTGGGTGTGGACAATTTGTGCTTCCATATCGTAAACTCGCTGACGCAGACTGACAATGTCTGAAAGTTCTGCTCGGGACCCACTCAGCAAATCGCTAATAATTATGGTGTGTACTTGACGGAAAGCAAAAAGAAAAACAACATAAAAATCCGTTTGGTTCAAAAATAAACTGTTTAGAATACTATTTTTAAATATTACTTTTAGCCGTAATGTTTTTTAGTCATTTTGACGTGATATTTTCATTTAAATAATACACGTTTTATTTCTTAACTGTTTGAGTGAAACTAACATTATCGTTCCAGGATAAGATCGGCATGAACCCATATCGATAAGCGACCGGTCATTGTTTATCTGCGGCCAGGGAGAAAATTTGAAGAGGAAGGGGGTCATGAATTTTTTTGGATCCTCTCGGGGGAAGTGGGAGACACACATTTTTAGGCCCAGTCAAGGGAGGAGGGGGGGGGGGTCACAAAAAAAACACCACTGACGTAACTGCATGGAGAAAATAAGTTTGGACCACAAAATTGACACTTTCAGCAGTTTAACGTTTTGTAAACGCCTCAGCGTCTCAATTTTTAATGGTGAAAACTTGTAGGTTTTTTTTTTTTTACAGTTGTGGGTTTTTGTATGACGCTGCTTACAGAACATCATTACGTACCATGTCCTTATGAGCTACGTAGGTGTTTATTTGTGACAATAATAAAATTTAAATAAAATGAAAATAGAATAAATACGTAAATAAAATGTACTCACGTATAGAAGGCAGCGAATCCAGCAACTACCACCCGTCTAGTCTATAAAAATTTCTCTTTTAGAGCATTAAGGAAAACTTTACCGGCCCGGGTATTGAAAACTTCACATCCTAGCGCACATGTATGACGTCATAGTTACAAGCTACCCCACCTTAATTAAACCAATTCTGAATTTCACTTTAAATTTGGTTCTGGGGATTTTTCCTCTTTTTATTTGCACGTGCTGCGTAAACTTCCTTTCTATTCTCCTTGGTATTTTTTAAAACATACGAGTATCCGTATTTGAAGGATAATAATAATAATACAAAAATACATGAATCTTTTCATGTATTCCAGAAACGGAACATAAAAAAATTCAGCATGGAATGTACCAAATTCAGTCTGTCTTTAGTTTAAACACACAAAAATAATTCACATAAAATACGATCGTAAATATTTACGATAAACCAACATAAAAGGCCGTGCACAAATGACGTCATACAAGAAGGGGGCTGGGAGGAGATATGCAGAGTATGACAGTATTCGACGTCATATAATTTTTTTAGCATGCAAATTTTATGATACCAGGGTTTCCACCAGGTTGCAACAGTTTTTTACAAAATTTCTCTTCATACATTTTTACTTTTTTTCACAATTTTGTGCACACGTTTCATTAAAATTTTCTCATTTTCGCACCTCGGCTTCCCAAACTTTTCAGTTTTCATAGCAGAGACTGTATTTGTTTCACCATAGGTCATATCATGGTTGGTTGCATAACTTTTTATTTTATTTTTTACGTAGAGGCTATTTTTTTAGAACTCCTCACAGCCTTAAGGAGTGATAACTATTTTATTTTATTTATTATTTCTGGTGCACTGCATTTTTTTTTTTTTTTTTTTACTAAAATACAAAAAAAAATTACATTTTTGCACACTTTTATTTGGAGAGGCCAGAATTTCACATTGGTGGCAGCCCTGGATACATTTTTTTTCCATACTACAAAATATTTTACAGAAAAGTTACTTCAAAGTATCATGTTCCCCAATAACTTTTTCCATTTTTGACAATGGCCTAAAAGATCTAAGAATTACATAAATCACAACATGACGGTTAAATAAATGCCATTCTATTTACGTTGCCTATGGGACTTAAACGTCAGACTGCTTGTGCGGGAGCTGAACCCACGACCTTTGAAACCAAAGACCGAGGTTCTACTGGTGAGCCGTACTAACATTGCAAAACGGAAACGTCCATAGGCAGCATTTAACATGGATATATATATATATATATATATATATATACACATGCACTTTTCTAAGTCGTGGGGGTCAATTCCCTGCTCGGGCAGTCTGACATTTAAGTCTAAAAAGAAACGTAAATAGGTTTGCATCCGTATTTATTTAAGTAAATAAAAATTTCCAGAATTATTTCCTTCTTTATTGGTAAAGAAAGACAGGAGTGGGGGGCCCCCCCAGCCCAGTCTGCGCAACGCATTTGTGTACAGCCCATTCCGAAAAGAAGACCTAAATCTCTGCACCCGCGGTTCCCCTTCTTATTTTTCGAAAACTTTTCACATTATTAAACAAGCGAGGGCAGCGACTACCTAGTCACAACCGGTCTTCTGTACACTTCCGCTTCATACTTTCGATTTTTTTAAAAAATTCATATTAACTATTTTTAGCATTAAACGCTAGAATCTAAAGGTGAAAACAGTTTGTCTCTATTTGGTATCGTTCCATAGATAAGAGGGTCACTTATCGGCTACTTCGGTTCGTACTTTCATTTTTTTAAATTCACTTTAACTATTTGTAGACGCTGAATCTAATGATGGAAACAGGACAGATGTCTCGATCAGGTACCGTTCCGTACATCATGGGCTCACTCAGCCACTTCCGGTCGCTGGTAGGTCACTTCCGGTTTTATTTTAGTCCTTATAACTAATAACTAATTTTTGGACGCTGAACCTAATGACGAAAATCGTTTGTTTCTATCTGGTACCGATCCGGAGTTGAAAACAGCGACAGGCGGACTAAGTCACTACTGTATTATAGAGCAGTGACACGACGTAGTATTATTGTATATAATTCTATGCTGGAGCCTTAGTGGGTTAGCTGCAAGGGGCACTGCAGAGAGAAACAGAAGGGGGTCATACTGAAGTCGATGCTGTGAAGAGTCATTTCTTAGACCTAAAACGCGCGATTTTTGTTGTTGGAGAAAACAACGTTATTTTAAGCCAAAGAAATCCGCTCTTCCGTAGTTTTTCCCTCCATTTTTATGTAGTGCACCTTGTAGTTATGCCCTACAAAACCCATACTGGTGCCAATATGGCGGCAAATGTCACTGCTCTATAGTCAACCCAGCTTTCGCTGTATAGACAACTAAAAATGAGATAGATTTTCTCGCTAGACAACATTAGTTAGTTTCAAAAGACCGGAAGAATTGAATTTTAAAAATACATATAAAACTGTAAGCCGCCGGACTTCTCCCCCAAAGCAATTTATGTAAGCGACGCCAGTAGCCTAATTGTTAATTGGGACTGCAAGCTCAGCTAACAGCCAACCTTTTTTTCCGTCGCATTCCTCCTTAATACCCAGAGAGAGAATACACAAAAAGACGGCTTTCAACACGGAACAAAGCTCAGGGTTTGTTTCCTTTTTTTTTCTCGGAATCTTTTTCCCAATAAAATCTTTAACGCCACCTTTTCTTTGGCACACGGCCTGCCCTTAAAAATATCTTGGAAGTTATACAAAAAATAAACAATGAACCGTGGAACCAATGTTTTACCCAAAAAAAAAACAGAAACACGACCCCATAAGACCAGCAAAAACATGCGATTGAAATAGTTGTTTTTACCCCCGCTCGTCCTACCACCCGGGGACACAAAGCAAAAAAAAAAAAAAGACGGGTAAAAAAAACCCACCCATTACTCCAGCTGCGACTAGTGTTATTACTTCCGGAAATATCCTTTCTATTAGAAGCAATTTAAGCGCTTTTCTTTTCTTTCTTAACCCGCAAAGCTATGTTCGCGTTAACGCTCGACTGATCGCACTTTCTTAAAAGTATTGTTAACAAGTTAAATAGGATACTTCACGTGGAACTAATGTAAAAAAAAAAATCGAACAGCATGGGAACGGTTGTAATTGAAAACTTGTAATAGTTTTCTAACTTGCTACACTTCCGTGGACTCAAACAGAAATAGCGCTTCCAGCTTCCCTGCACCAAATCCGCAAGAAATTAACGCTCAAAAGGACATTTACGTCCTCATAGGTATATTCGAGCATCCTGCGCTAAATAGCTTTTGTAACATTTACATAGGTTAGAGTGCATGTTCCTTGTAGCAAAACCGTTTCTTACGATGGGGAGAATACTCAAATGAATGCCTTTGCAACACTTACATGTGTCTGGAGTAATGTCGCAAAACGCGGCCATACAGGAAATCCAACCGGGAGGAATGTACCTTTAAGCGCAGAGCACATTAAAGAAAAAAATCCTGAACCCTTCACTGTCCACAAAAATAAGATATATATATTTTTTAGAGAGAACTACAAGTCCAAAAATGAAAAAAAAAAAACTTGGAAAAGGGAAAAGAAAACCACCCCCCAGTAGAAAAACAGGGAAAGGGAATATTTAAAAAAAAAAGTAGCACTCAACGACCCCTGAAACTGCCTAATAAAAACCCTTTTTTTTTTTTTTTTGAAAAACAGGTATACAACAAAACTAGGCTTATAACTGATTTAATTATACGAGTCCTGCTTAGTGTACATTTTAGCCGAGTGTTCCACTACGATTTTTGCCCAGTGGTCAATTTATTCCAGTGCACCACGTCAGCGATTTGTGCCCGTCGTTCCACCTAATCTCCAAAAAATATTTCAGGAAGGCAGTTCATCTTTACATTCGTACTCTTCACGCACCTAAGCTTAGTCGAGTATTTCACGTCGCTCCTTTCGCTCGCTCGCCAGGGTTCCCAGCAAAATACTGAAGTTAATTTTCCTTATTTCTCCAGGTTTTCCATAGCAGTTGAGGTCAGTTTCAAGTACATTTAACGTAATTTGAAGAATGAATTTTTTTCCACACGTTTTGCCAATTTTACTTGTCAATTTTACAGTGCTAAGGAAAAACAGGCTAATTAAATCATTTCAGAGCTCTTTAATGAAAACATGATTTTTCTCTTAGTTGGAAAATACTTTGGTTTTAATTTTTATTTACTTTAGCAATCTTCAAAGTTTTCATTTAACGTCCAAAGTATTATTTGGTGCGATTAACTTGGCTAATAGGATGAACCTTGGCGGCTTTTCCCTGGTTGAAAGATACCACTACTTTCAAAGGTCAACCCTTTTTGAAAGGCGGCTTCTCTTATACCAGTTTTGGTTTTGGGCGGATATCTCAACTTTCATAGGATTGTGAATGTATCAAAGGTCACACAGTCTTATCGTCACGTCTGCAGTTTTTTTATGTCTATAAATTTCCTCGTTCACAATTTTCACATTTGTCACTGCCAGCCGTTACATCAGCTAAATTGACACGGTTTGGTTTATTGTTTGTACAGGCTTCCCTTACATGTTTAAGTTTGTTCAATCCCATTTTGAGCACACTGGCTAACAAACGCTGATTTTCGTTCGCTTTGCTCACTCAATCAGCACCCCCTCCAGTAGCTCCTCCTGAGGTTCCCCTCCCCCACCCCCGAGGGTTCCAGTTTTTTTTGTGAAAAATAAGAATACCGTGAGTTGTCACCGAGTTTCAAATGTATTTTAAATTCCTGGAGTTTTCAAGGTTCTGGAGGTTGGTGGGAATCCAGCCAATAAATGCTAAAATCAAAACGCGGCTTCATTGTATTCTTAGGTTATTTCTAATATTTACTTCAAATTTCGTTATTTTTACAGAATTTAACAGCCAGTGGAACGGAATTTCCTCTGGCACAATTGCTTGCACTGCAAGGCACCTTCTACGAGCCCACCTTTCTCTCCATCACGAACTTCCGCTTCGTAATTTTCGTACGGAACTGCCGGCTTAACCCTTTATAATTAAACCCCATCATTATCAACACATTTACTCTAATTATTAAACACCAAAACCAAAAACCTCTCATCAATAATTCCATTCCAACCAACAAGCCCAAGGACCCTCAGAAACAAAACCCAGTCTTTCAGACGCTACTTGTGGGTGGAGTGCGGTTCTCTACTCACACTTGAAACCGGGCCAAGGAGGCGGGAAAGCCTTGAGAGTTTACTTCCAATTTCGTCTATTAATTACGAATCGACGAAGGTGGGGCACAACCCTTACATCTACTCAACGGTACCTTAAGGGCTTCGCCCCCCCCCCCTCCAACCCTTCCAAGCTCACCTCTCCTCCCACGTAATTGTGAACACTGGCCCATCATCACGCTATGTCATTCACAAATGTTTGGCACGCTACCCACGAGCCATTACACTCCGACTTCCTTGCCAGCCAGCAGATTCAAAACAATTTACTTTCGTCAATTGGATGCACTGCGTTAAAGGTAGAGCTACCTCCTGTCTAGCCAATTAACCGTAACGCTATGCATCGAATCGAGTATGATTATTACGGATACAGGCGCCGTATGCCAAAACGCTACCGAATTTGTTGACGGGCCGTCTGGTAGCCTTAAAAGGACCTAACTTGTTCACTATATTCGAGCATCCTGCGCCAAATAGCCTTTGCAAAATTCACATAGGTTAGAGTCAAGGCAGCAAAACTGTTTCTCATGAGGGAAACAAATTTGCAACATTTACGCGGGTCTGAAGTAATGTTGCAAAACTGAGCCCTACAGGAAAGCCAACAAGCAGCTGCAGCGAGTCACAACCAGTCTTCTGTACACTTCCACCACTTTTCAACGATGAGACGTACACGTTCATCACGCAATGCAACAACGATCTCTATTATTTAATCTAAAAGGTAACCATCACAATTACCGAGTGTTAGCTTTTAGGCCTAGTTTTAGATTTTAGGCGTAATTGTCAGCTTTAGGCCTAATTTTTACCTGTGGTTTTAATTTCGTAAGTAGCACCTAACGGAGAATTGGGTTCGAGAGTAGGCTTATTCATTCATGCAACATGGTGTCGAGAGTTTTTTAATGAAACTAATGTGTGTCGCTAACGAAATCCTTTTGTCTTTATACGGCTGCGTGTCTTCATGTAGTGGTTAAATGCGGCGACCAAATATTATTATTTCATAGTTACGTCAAGAAAGTCTATTAGCTATAAGAAGCAACGATATTTTAATTTGCTGTAATTTTTAACGTCCACTTGACTACTACTAAAAAAGGCGACGAACGGGCAGACAACAAAGTCGTTGCTGTACTCTTCCCAGCCATTTCAGCAGTACAGAAGATTAAATGAAACGTGTGATCATCAATTTTTTTTATTTTACTTTGTGCCTTATGCACCTGAAGCAAAACACAGCTTGTGTAGATGAACCAGCTAAATTTTGAACCTTACTAGACGTTTTTAAAAGAGAAAGAAGTCTTAAGGAGAGGAGCAAACATGGGGATTCGAACCGGAAACCCCTTCCATCATAGCAGGGGGCTGAGACAATATCCTGAACAGGCCAAAAAAGAAACCGAAAGGGACTTCTACCAGGTTTTCAAAGTAACCGGGATCAAAACCGAATTTTGGATAACAGCATAACCCTAGCCAGAATACATCTCATAGCTGCTGAGTGCTAACACCAGTTGTACACGTTGAATTCATTGAAGAGACCTGAAGTAAAATCAAAAAATTCAAGTCACTGGATCACGAAACACGTAACCCAGTCCAACTCTTCCAAGGCGTTCCTCCAAGGCTGATAAGAACTTTGACAGAGTCCCCTTTCCACTCCTAACCAGATCAGCTTCTTCAGGCGGCTAAGCTCTGTCACCACTTACATACCGTAAGCGAGCGAGGACTATTCAGCATTATCGACAGAAATGCCACATGAGAAATATCTCGCGCGCGTCGTCTTCTGCAATTGAGTAAAGGAAGCCACCCACGGCTTCTTGTCGACGGAATGCAGTGGCGGATTAGACTGGGTGCCGTCTTTAGAGGGGTTACAAATAGTGATTGTTCATTGGCAAGGTGGGCAGATGAATCAGTGCTATGAAGGAGACATTTCCAGGTCAAAGGATCACAAGATATAGGAGTGTGCTCCCCTTCCACCTCCCCAGCCTTAAACTAATTAACGGAAAAATGAAGCCTTTAATTAATGATATGTCAGGGGCTTGCAGATCTTTCAAAGATTGTTCAGTATTGTACTGAGAAAGTTTTTACCATGAGGGGATCATAAGTGGACAATGTCCTTTCTCCCCCC
The DNA here is from genome assembly GCA_023313725.1 of Lithobius niger. NCBI lineage: Eukaryota > Metazoa > Arthropoda > Chilopoda > Lithobiomorpha > Lithobiidae > Lithobius > Lithobius niger. The sequence goes on from JAHWFP010213327.1 coordinate 36,496, forward strand.
CCCCTCCCTCCCTAAACCCCCCACTTTTTTTTTTTATAAATTAAATTACAGCGGGTGGAACGTTGAAACTTGCACCTTGAATTACGCAACAGTACCCTTATGGAAAATGCGGCAGTAACATATATGTATTTGCCTAACCAGGAAATCTGCAATTATGTTAGAGGCAGAAGAATGGTCAAAACAGGCATGAATATTGCCCATATATGCTGAAAGAGATGGTAGTCTCAACACTACTCTTGCTTAGCAATTTAAACAGGATCGATTTGAATTATTCTGATTGGTTTTATGTATGAGGAAGTATAATTATAAGTAACGTTCGACCGTTCGTCAAAATCTCGAGTTTACACATTCGTGAATGGTATTAATATTTAGACAGTAGGTAAAGCATACCTTAATTTTAGAAAAATTCAGATTACCGGAATGAGGAATAATTTTTGTTTTTCCAAAATTAAAAATTTTAGACTAGGAGTTCCAGGGGGGGGGGGGGGGGGCGACGGACGTCTAACTGGAAAATCGTCTAATGGGATAATTGTCTAATATCTGCATAAATAAAAAATCTGGAAAATCGTCTAAATGGATAATCGTATAATGGATAAACGTCTAACTGGATAAATGTCTAACTGCGGTTTCTGATGTTATAGTCGCAGCGAGCGCGGCAGCACGAGTGAGGCAGGGACATTAACGATTTTCCATTATACGAATTGCCCGTTAGACAACTTTCCGTTATACTGATATACAGTATACGTTCTTCCAATTATGCGATTTTCTAGTTAGATGATTATCCCTCGCCCCGTTCCACGGTGAATTGTCAGTATTTTCCAGCACAAATTTTTATTAAAAAAAAAAAAGAGGTTTAATATGCATTCACACCATGGGAAGATCCATCATCAATTACATATTCTCCAACATTAGTGCTTTTGTATACTGTGCTGCCGCAACTGCATCTCCACTTTAATGATTATAAAACCAAAAAAGAAACGAAGCACTTTCCATAACAGTTTGTACCTTGACCCCCATTAAAACCTACACTTATTGTTTGCAGATACCTACATTAGCTACGGGTAAGCCAGAAGCTTGCTGGATAACAACCATAATTTTGGTTTGTATTTTACAGACAGCCTAACAAGAAACAAACTGAAGTGCTAAAAAAGAAAAACATAAACCAAACAAAATCAGCACAGTAGACTAAATTTGGATGCCGCAACCCTATCCTCCCACGATCGCTGACTACACAAAAACCAGGTGGGCTCATCCATCTTCACGATGCAAAGTGCGCTGTAAATTAGCTTTTACGATAACCAGAGCTGGAAGATGCAAATTCGGACAATTTAAACTTGTGCACTTTCAAAACACTTTTAAGTACAAAAGAACACAACCATTCCACACAAGCATTTTACTTTAACTTGACTAGTTACGTTGTAGCCAGAGGAAAGCCATTGGTTTCTAAACTGGTATTCCTTGTCAAACTGTAGGCTTTAGATGTTAGATCAATTAATAAACAGGTTAGATTAATTAATACTTCTTCAACAGTCTGTAACCTATGTCTTTATACAGGGTGTTCATTTGTGTCAGTGGTCAATATCACCCAAGTATTACAGATACGTCGAACATGGCTGTGGAACATGTTCAGAACATCCTGGGGGCTATGAAATCAAACAACTGTAAATCCAAAAGGCATTTTTACACATGGTTACCATCACATTGCAAAATGTTTTGAAGTACAAGCAATTTTTTTATTGTTTTTTGTTTCTTAGTTTTTTTTTCAATAAAATTAAACACAGGAACTAGATCCAAAATTCCATTCAGTTCAGTCTGAAAAAGTAGAGCCTACATTTTAACGTTTGTTCCATGCAGCCACGACGCCACACATAGCCTAAAAGTTTTCTATTGTCTGTGACCAAAACTGAACACAAAAAAAAATTGTTGGCAGCCAGTTTATCTAACACATGGATACTTAACCGCTCGACGGTTTTTTTTTATTTAATCTCAAAGATTTAGTCTACTGATTGCTCATCTCACCATTTACGTTTAGGCGAGACGATGAACTGGATTGGCAAAATTGGTGATCGATTGGCAGAATGGTGAAAACTTGGCTAGATTTTGTCTGTAGCAGCTTTTAACTTACGTCATGTGATTAAGCCAGTGGAATTTTACAATGAGGCATTGTATAAATCCAAGTTAAAAAGGGTTTTTTGTTGTGTTATGTTGGTTTCTTTTTTTGTTTTCATGAACTTTCATTTTACTTTTGTTGATTTTTAAATTGAGGCAAGTATAACAAAGGACGAAAACAGAATGAAAGTGGACGAATCGGGAAAAAAAAAAAAGACTAAAGTAAGGCCACATAAAATAAAAAAAATAAAAGTTTCTCAGGCAAATAATTGCCAAAAGAAGATGAGGCATGCGGATTTTTTTTTTATTTACTGAAAATGGTGATGCAGGAGGAGATTACTTTTTTTTTTTTAGCACAAATGCGTTCTTTATTGTCACAATACAAGTCATAATCTCCTAAAAACTTTTCAGTTGTATAATTTTTTTAGCACGATTAAAGGAATTTTAGAATGTAGGTTATGTGCCTTTACACTTTTACATTTCTACGACGGTAAAGAGGAGCTCACTACGGGACGTTTTCCAGGACAAGGCGGTGTCTGATAACATTTTTTTGTGTGTGGCATGGAAAATTCAGTCCTGATTTTCGAAGTTACTGGTTGTTTTACCTGTAACTTCGAAAATCAGGACTGAATTTTCCAGTGGCCTATGTACTATATCAGGGGTGCTGCCACAGGTACCTGCTTTTTTTCACATATTATTACATTCCTACTTTTCATTTTTCCCACAATTTTTGCATATCCTACCTACATTTTTTAAACATTTTTCGCATAGGGCCTACCTACTTGTCATTTTTTTCACATTTTTTGCATGAGCTTACCCACTTTCGGATTCTCTGTTTTATGCACAATACGATGTGCACAACTTCATGTAAATGCACATCACTTCTGGGCACAAAATGAAGCGAGTTTTTTTTTCGGCCAAACAGCTTTTGGTTTCAATTATGCGGAATTAATCACAGATGCACATAAATCGGGGCTAAAAATTAGGAGTGATAATTTAATTGTTTTACTTGAGTTTGTTAGTTTGGCCTTTTTTACACGTGTACTGCTGCTCGTATTTTTCACATTTTATCACATTTTTTGGCCATTAGCTTATTTTCACACAGGCAGCACCCCTGCTACACATACCATTTGTTAAACTTAAAAGGAAATTACGTGTGGTGCATATTTTATGAAGCACCATAAAGCCAACAAGCTAAATCACCCGAATTGCCCTTGAGTCTAAACCATGTCCAGTCCAAGCTGCCAGTCATTTTTAAAACAAACAAGACATCCTACTTTGCTCATTCTAATCCAACCACTTGACTTCCAGTAACTAAACTAGCTTCCTAGTGTAATGGAGGCTGGCTATGTCCGGCTTATGTTATCAATAGCATCAATATCAAGTGACGGCGCAGGTCAGCCAACACGCTCTCGTGATCCTCATGGTATTCGATTTGTATTGGGATTACAAAAAAATATGGCGATAACGTTGACAGCACATTAAAATTATAGTAATCATCACTATTAACTGCGTAAACACATTTGGAAAATGGTGCTTCCTGTATTTACATCCCTTCAGCGTGACATACCACTAATGGTTCATGCAAGGTCACCGTTTGAAGTAGGTTTTACAACGGTATAAAAAATAGTGTGAATTATGCCAAATTGTTAACATTTAGACACTCGGGGCGGGGTGGGGGGAGGGGGGGCAAATGCTGATTTTAGCTCATTTATGACTCGGTTTCATTTTTCTTGCGTTAGGGGAGTGATTTTCTTTAAATTTCCAACATTTAGAAATTATATAATTTATTTTTAGGTGTCACCTGTCACAGTTGAAACCGACATTATATCATATAATGTTAACAATTTTATTAATTGACCTAATCAAAACCAATCAATTAATTGAAAGTCCATATTTTTTCAAGCATATTTTACGAAAGCAATTTTTTCTTCCGTGTTTATTATCACGTTCTTAGAAGAAAATAATTGGGTATGGAGGCTACAGAACGGAACATGTAATCTACTACACCATTAGAGTAGATATCACAAAATAACCTTTTGTGTTGTCTAGATGGTCCAGTTTTGACCTTGGCTTGTGGGCTGGTTTAGGTACTTAATACGTAAATGTTTTTTGATTGAATGAACGTTTCAAGGTTTTTTTTCCCCTTTTTTTTTTCAACCCTGACAACAACAGCACCACCCACATCTGGCACTGACCACATGTTTGCATTTTTCAATTTTTTCCATTTAAATTAAAACGGATATGCATCATCAGGCTACGTTATTAATGGCCAAGCCACAACTGTCGACTTGCATATTTTTATTTTTTTAATCCGAACTATATGTCAACCGTAACACCACCCACTACAAATTAATCACAATAACAAAAAAAATAATAAAACCAACCACGCTTCTGGTTACTTCTTACCTACCATATACAACCTCATCCCTAACTCCTAACTCAAATATACGGCGCCAAAAAACACTGATATTAAATCAACAACTACAATATTTTATTTTTTCCCTGTCCCCGTTTTGACTCAAGCAAAATCTCCACTTCCTTTTTTCAAAACAAATCGTCAAGCGCCAAGAAAGGAGGCATCGTTAGCAGCGCGACAAAATAAACGATCCGATCTGAGCTTTCACTGCAAAACATGAATTCTCCGTCCAATTTTAGCAGCTTACCTGTTACGTCCACTTGAAAACAGTCTTTCAAGATGCCATTGTTCACTCTTTTCCAGCTTCTTGCCGTTTTCTTTTCTCCAGCAAACGCTCGAATCGGCGTTGGATTTCCAATCTTGCCTCTACTCGAGGAGAGCGACTCTTCGCCCATCAACCTACTTCCGCTCGTCGTAAGGCACTTCCGTTCTAAGCACCCGTGATCTGTGTACTTGTCATCCGGATTGCACCCATACTTTCCAGGAACCGCTCTCAACGTTACCGTTTTACTGAAACATACCTTAGTTGAAACAGATACTTTCAGAGGGGTATTAAAATGATCACGATGTGTGAGAAAGTTGTTGAAAGAGCTCATGGGGAAAAAAAAACCCCGCATAGCACAGCCCGCCTAGTGCCATAGGCAACTGAACGATCCGGGCAGGTGAATTTCACTGAAACACGTTATTGGTCGTTGAGTAGTCTGTAACGTTCGTAATATTTACGAAACTCAGTTAACCATAACCGAAAACCTAATTTTTTTCAAACTTCGTTGTGGGGTTTTTATGTTCCAAGGCCCAGTCAGTGCTCAACTATTCATAGCATGCGCTAAGCAGATTATCGGCAAGCATCATACATATCTCAGTGGGTCGTGTTGTAAATACGTTACAAAAATAACTGAACTAAAAACAAAACACGATGCATTAAATTTATAACTCTTATAAATCATGCAACAAAAAAATGTTGGGCTAAAAGTTTGTTTCCGTTATTTGTTGAATTTCCGGTCGTCTGCTTCATGACGTCATTTGCCACCATGTTTAAAGCAGACGACGCAGCTCATGGGATGCAGCCAGAAACAACGCGCTCAAGCAAAATGTTCTGCAAGTAAATCAACAATACAGCCGAGATGGAAGGTTTCAACAATGACGGCAAGAGTGAGTCAACACAATCAGAAAACTTTGTCTTAGTACGAAATTTGCTAGAACATCTTGTTGCGACGACTGAAGTTAACGAACGCCAGTTCGACAACATGAACTCGCAACATTCAACAAAACAAAAACAAAGTGTTGATCTAGAATTATCCAGTGGCGCTCAAAAGCTTAATGTTAACAAACAGCCTAGTACTGGAAATAGGGATTTAAATCAGCTTTCAAATTTAGTTAATGAATCACTGTTAACAAAATATGTTGCAGTAAATGATGGTGAAAACTCAAATCGCAACAAAGTTGACTCGCAACATTTATCCTATAACAGTGATAAAGCTGATGAGGATTTACGTCAGAGAACGCCTAATATTTGCACTGAATCACCTATAAACAACACTATTTTTGCAGAAGTACAGAATCAACTTTACGATGTCGTAGAAGCAAACGATACATATTTCGCTGATAAATCGACTAATGATTATGGAGTTATTCGCACCGAGGATTTAAATCCGGTAACACCTAACTATTGTACCGCGTCACCTGTACAAAATACTAAATCTGCAGAAGTCCAGAATCTACTTGAGGAAATGGTAAAAGCAAATGATGATAAATCAAATAATGATTGTCAAGTCATGTACACCAAGGATTTAAGTCTGATAACGCCTAACTATTGTACCGAGTCCCCAGTACATAATACTACATCTGCAGAAGTCCAGATTCTACTTTATGATGTCGTGGAAGCAAGTGACGCAGATACTGATAAATCGAATAATGATTATCAAGTCGTTCGCGCCGAAAATTTAAACCGGGTAACACCTAACTACTGTACCGAGTCACCTGTATACAATACTACATTTGCAGAAGTCCAGAATCTGGTTCATGATGTCGTAGACACAAGTGACGCAGATAACACTGATAAATCTAATAATGACTGTCAAGTCGTTCACACCGAGGGTTTAAGCCGGGTAGCACCTAACTACTGTACCGAGTCACCTGTACACAATACTACACATGCCGAAGCCGAGAATCTACTTTATGGCGTCATACAAGCAGTCGATACCGATAATAACCGCGAAAATCAATGCAAGAACCATCTTCAGGTTAAACTTCCAACATTAGACAATGACGGTGAAGACAAAACCTGCAACACAAATGAAAAATCAAACCACCACCAAACAGAAACTGACTATTTAAATTTACTAAAGCAGAAATCAGATCTTGAATTAGTGTCAACAGGCAATGTGATGACGACAATTTGTAGAGACATGGACGACACGTTAACAACAGTGTGTCACATAAACAGCAACTGTCAACGGGATAGTTGGAACAATGTTGGCTCACAGCAAGCCAGGCGTGTGGTACCGTTTCCCAGCAATACTCGCAGCGCCATAGAATGTGATGGACCGATTAAACAAAATTTCGATTCTGTTAACAAATCGATGACAGAACTTGACCCTGAAATACTGTCCGAAGTTCGAATTGTAGTCGACAGTCTTGTTGCAACAATACATCAAACTGATGCCAAATTAGGAAAAAATGTGACAGGTTTAAAATTCACACCTCAAAATGTGCCAGTCAAATCACCAACGAATGCAACAGAATGTCAAATGGAGCTTAATGGTAAAGAAACTGCTTTATGTGAAAGCTCAAACCATTCCAAAACAATGACGGAAGTTTCACGTGTGATCAGTGATCTTATGATGACAGTATGTGGCAGACCTGACGACGATTGTCCTTGCAACGACCAAGAAAAGTTACAATTTCCAACACTCGAAAATAGTGGTTTATATCAACCGCTAAATAGTGGTGGGAAAATAACTACCTCAGCTTGTTGCAATTTAAGTGAAATGTTAATTGAACCCCAAAATAAACCATTAATAGACAACCATCACAATTTAGAATATCATGAAAGAAACACCATCCATACACTGCAGCTGGAAAATGATTTTAGACGACCGGACGATCTGAATCAGTCTCCAAATAAAGTTCGCATCCTGAACGATAATCGCCAAGAAATAACCAAAAATGCCATTATAATGAAAGTTGTTACCGATTTAACGGTAATGCCCAGTTCAAGTGTTCCTGAAGGAAAAAATCTTATGGAAACCAACAAAAGCGATTGTCCTCGCAATGAACAAACCAACCAAGTAGTACCTTTTATTGGGAGTAACAATGAAGTCTCTTACCATTTGCAGCCCTTCGTGTCTCTTCCACCAAATGTTACAGACATTTTTCAAGATGCTAATAATATCTGTAATGTGCAAAACACCTGGCAGTTTGACTACACTTCACATTGTTCAAGCTTCATTACGTACAGCACTTATCACACCGACATTAAGAACATTGAAGAATATTTACTGTCGGGATATCCTAATAATGAAGTGCTAATCGCTGAAGGGAGCAACACGGCAGACGGTAGTGTATGCAACTCTGCCAGTGACATTACTGAAGTGAGTCAAACAAACACATCTAATTCTTCACAGCGTATTAACGACGAGGAGGAATTTGAATACACCACCACAGAAATTCAAACTTCAATCTGTGAAGTCACTATGGATCAAGTCCTTCCTCAGTTTCCCTCCGACGATCAAGGCTTTTCGGAAGCCCTTATTGATGAGGATGACATTTCTCTTGACCTGTCAAACGATTTGAATGTCCCAGAACTTATGAAAGATTTGTACGAAGACATTGGGTTGGAGGCGGTTTCGCAGGTTTTCCAAAGTACTAGAGGTTGGGTTTCAAACTCGCCTGCGAGCTCGCAAGCATCCCATCAAAGCAACCGCACCCAGAACTGGGATACTCAACCATTTAATGTGACAATGGACGACGACGATGATGATGATTCCGTATATCAAATTGCTGAATTTGGCGGCACCCAAGCTTTTAATCCAAGCATTGAAGAAAGCAGACATTCTTTGATTTCGACAGATTGCACATCTTCCGATTCAACAAGGGATGACAAGTATGTTCAACGTGGAACCTCACCAATCCCAGTAGAAAAAATGTTCCAAGCAGGTTTAAAATGTGTAACCACTTCAGTAGCTCAATGGCCACCAACAGTAATATCAGATAAAATTAATTCAGATCGGAGCGTCCCCAGCATCAAAGAAAAAGTGCCTTCACCGAGCATCCATGTTTTCGAAGAAAGCCACGTTGTGCCAAACATGGAAAATGTGGAGAAATCTGTAGACGATCCTAACTTTGATCCCTACCTTTATCCATGCAGTGGTAAGTTATATGGAAAAGACTTGTATGTAAAAAAAAAACCTCATACCTAAAAGAAAACCACCATACTGGCTCAAATATAAGACAGTGGCAAAACCCGATAATTCGATTGTTTTACTTTGTTTGTTGTTCATGATAAAATGTTCAACTTACGCTCAACCGAAAAGTCATATTCAACTGCTTTACTATCGGTCTTCTTCAGGTGATGGTCGGGAGAACAGATTGCACTCCTCTCCGGCCAACAAACTTTTCGTCTGCTCTTATGGGTGAGCAAACAAAAAGTTTGATGGAGGGAGAGCAATGTAAGTGCAAGCGGTTCTTCAGACTATCACTTGAAGAACGATAATAAAAACAGTCAATAATTCGCCAGTTTTAAGCATGGAAACGTAAAACTTTTGGTTGAGCCTAATTTTTATCATACAAGACCTTTAAAAAAAGTTAGAATGTTCCATTATAGCTTTGTCGTCTTATATTCACGTTCAAATCCATAATTCTGCCCAATTTTAACGGATTTTGAAGTTCGAATACTATTCAATCAATTTTTCGAGAGCAAAAGTCGAGTGTTTGAAGTATTTAGTAAAACATATAACCAAAAATAGACCTTAAAGATTCATGGAGTCCACTATAGAAAAAAAATTAAAAAAAACTCAGTCGGAGTAGCTAAACTAAGGGAGCATTCAAGTACGATGTACTCTCACGATTGGCAATATTACATCACCCCCCACGTCATTCTTAACTTCATCCCCCCTCCATCATTAATTGCCTACCCTTCCATTATTACATCGTTCGTAACTTCATAAAACTATAAACCGATGGTACGACACAAATACTTTGGTTGATGTTCATTATAAAATAACCTACAGTCAAAACGCAGAACCAAAAACTGTCAAAGTTACCAGCTAAACCTTGCAAACTTGCAAATTTTTGGCAACCTTTCTAGTTGCTTCTTCAGGCTACAGTCCAAGAGACTTCACACTTCTACTTGAAGTGGACGGAAGTTTGAATGCTAAAAGTCCGTTAGAGAGTAGAAGTGTGAAAGTGTGTTGTCTCTTGGTTTAGTCTGAAGAAGGCTACTAGAAAGGTTGCCGAAGATTAACAAGTTATGCAAGGTTTTGCTGGTAACTTGGGACAGTTTTTGGTGCTGCTTTTTGATTGTAACTTAACTTCATCCCCCCCCTCCCCCACCACATCAAAACAAAAGTTTGAGCAAGTGAAGGATGTAAGAGATGGGTGGTGGTATTTTGCAAGTTTTTCAGTAAAGACGGAGGACTTTTTAAAAATTTCTTTTTATTGCTTAAGTCATGAACAGGTCACCCACCCTTGTCAGCAATCACGATGTGAGCGAAATCCCCTCCCACTGATGACGTAATACATAACTCCCTCTAAGCTAAGGTGCATATTTTTTTTGAACTTCTGGGCCTAAATACTGCAAGTCACCTTATATCCTAGCCAGTATTTGCTTTTGTGAATGCAGTAACAAAATTCTCGAATAATAATTTTTCAAAATTTCATGGTTGTACATAAATGGAAATAAAGAGCTCAGTGAGGATGTCACTGTAAATTGGAGCACAAAGAGATGAATAAGATGCTCCTTTAACAAAAGAGCTATGCAAAGAAAAATCACAATAATATTAAATTTGTTTGTGTCGAGGTAGATTTGTGTTGTGCAGAGTGATACAGATGCTAGTATCGCACGATCCGTTTCACGTGATGTTTGCAACCGATGCTAAACCTTTTGCGATAGTGTAACAAACCATGCAACTTTTTTGTTCACTTTAGGCAAGAATTTATAAGGTTTGGGAGGAGATTTTGTAACTATTGTAACACATTAGATTCGTCCCTATTAGTTCAAGCCAAGTTTTCAGAGGGTGCCACATGTTTCATCTGGTAATTTTTGCTCATTTTTCAGCCCAAATCTAAAGTAAACTAAATCACAACTAAACTAGGCTAAATAATAATTAAATAAAAGCTAGTTTTGTTTAGTTTAATTTTAGGCTAAAAACTGAAGAAATTCCCACATAAATCACATGGCGCCCTCTATAAACTAAATTCTCCTCCCCAACCCTGTAAATTCTTGGTTTAGGCAGTAGCTGTGCCTTCCCAACTGAATTATTTTTTTTTTATTTGTGCGACAATATAAACTACCACAAAATAAACCGTTAGGCCTACTGGAATTACTTTGAAACTCACTAGAATCAACCTGAAACTTGGAAATTATTCATCATGCTCACTTTCAAAATCAGTATGCTATCTGTATATTGCGAATTTTCGACTATATATCAACAAGCTTCATCAGGCACGATCAAGGAAAAATGAGTCCTCCGGTTACATCTTTGTTGTTTTCGCCAGCTCGAAAAGAATGTTTACGACCCCCATGTTTAAAAGACAAGCTCACACAAATGGCTTGGGCTCATATATTTACCCCGCCCAGCATTGTAAATACTATACCCAGCATTCATTTGCGTGAGCTTGCTTTGTAAATATCGGGAGCCGTAGACGTTCTTTTCAAGCACACAAAAACGATATAGATGTAACCAGAAGACTTTATTTTTCCCTGATCGTGCATTGTCGAAAATTCGCAAGACACAGACAGTGTCCCGATTTTGAAAGTGAGCATGATGAATAATTTAGCTTACGCGAGTATAAACTACGTTAAGCTATTTGCATTGGTTCTATCTTTTGTTTATTGTCTGTACGGTAAGTAACAGTATTGGGTCAGTTTTGTCGATACTTAGTGTGCCAGTATTAGTTAGATATAAAAAAGTAGTACCGGAACAGACCAAAAACTAAGTCTGGATTGTCTACGTTTAATATTTTTCAGCAATAACTGAAGAAGCAATCCCAGAACTTCAGCTACTCTGCAGTGTCCATCGGCCCCTAAGGGTCGGGCTATCCCGACGCCAACGTGTTCAACCATTACACAAGAGGCTTTCCAAAAGTCAATGAAGCTAAGATAGGATGTGTTTTTAAAATATAAACTAATTAGCCATAAAATATACAGTTGTTCAGATATGGTTTTATTTACTGTCGATCTTTAACTACCACATACATTTTGAATTTGTGTGTAGTTGTGGGGTCAACATCATGGAATCATACCCGTACACTGTTCGGGCTCCACATTGTACTTTCTTCAGAAACTAAATAGCTGCATTAAGCACCTTAACCATCCATTGGGAAACCAATTAACATTTTTTTCTCCACAAACCAATACACAAAAAAAAATGCATACTTTACAATATTTTTACCATTTTTTGGGTGCTGTGAAAAGCATATTAATACCTTCAATTATACATTTTAAGTAATATTTACAGTTCTTTGTATGTACAAAACGGTGATTATTAAATAAATATGTTTTAAATATGTTTCCATGTACAACAGAATGCTTTCAACTAATGTCTTCAGCCTTTCCAATTTTTCAACTCCGATAGAAGGGCAATCCAAAGCAACCATGACAAACTGACGGAGAATTTAGTGAGCTCTTGCATACCACGGTAAAAGTGTTGCTTATTATGTCGAAAATTTCCACAGAGCAGTTATCCTTAGCAGAAAATGAGTAAATACGGTCCCCAATAATGCAAGCATTCTCAGTAGGTAAACTGAATTCCCCAATAACAATGTACGGGAGCTTATCCACCCCGCGATCACCTCCGTCGGGAGAATACAGCACGAGGCTCTGGCTGTGCCGCCCCACCAAGTAAATGCCATTGGCATGAGACAGCGCGGTGTGGAATCCCATCTCGTTGGGGAGTTTTGTGCGACGCATCTGGGTCCAGGCATTCGTCTTGGGGTCGTAGCTACACACATCAGTCGTAAGAACATAGATTTTCCCATTGTGTGCCGTGCATGCTGCCGAGAACGTGGACTTTGGTAGCGGCTGACAAGTCTCCCATTCTCCTGCAAAGAAAAAAGAACAACTTTTTCTGTCAAAACAAACAAGTTTCTATCAAAGCAAAACCTTAATATTAAAAAGAAATTTATGGTTCAAAATTTTAGAATAAATCGTAAGGTTTACTTTGAAAGTCTGCTCCATTAGTTGCTAAACAACGATCCCTATTTACACTCACATTTCAAAATTTCAGATATCTTAGCTTCAATATCACATACAGATACTTGCAAACCTTTATCCACTAGGTCTATAGAAAATATAGGCCTAAAACTAATAGGCTTCCAAAAATGTCAATTCACTAAGTAAACACACACATTTCCACAAACTAGACGCTTACGTCCAGCAAATTTGCAATGACTAACTGTTGTTTTCATCGTTGATTTAGTCCCTGATCACATCTTGCTTCTACGATGTTTACAAGCGCTGTTTTCGAATTCGCCGGTAATTGTAGCCTAGTACATTTGTCGGGCCGTTGCACATCGGCATTCTGCTAGCTCAGTTCCCATCACCTACTAAATTCTCGTTCCAGTCCAATGTTAACTAGGTGGCCCACGTTAGGATTTGATGGTCCTTGAATGTTCATGAACGGTTTATTATGCAATTCATCTTGTTTAATTGCAACTGATTCCAGGCACCTAAGATGTTATCTCTTGCCGAGTTTGAGCTCAAAAGCGTCTTGGTTTTTTCCCAATCTATCGTGTGACACTGTCTCCATGCATTGCACTGCTATTCCGTTGTTGTCCTTCCTATTTTCTTACATTCGGCATGTGTTGTGCCAGTCCCACTCGTACTCCTTTTCTGGTCTCACCAATATATACTGTCTCACAGTCATTGCATGGAACATGGTACACCGCTTCTCTCATATTCGCAACACGTCCCATCGCCTGTTCATCTTTCTCCTTTTGTGTCATGTGAGTTTGATGTTGCACTGTCACACTTTTCTTCACTTAGTTGCTATTACGTTTTTTCAAGCCCTCCACGTTCTTCAAGCACACATTCAACCCTCGCTTCCTCAAGACATCACGAATCTGGCTAGTCCCTCCCTCAAGCTAAGTCAAACTCACTCGTGGTTTTTTCTTCTCTCTTCGTAGTCTTGCTGTCATACTCATTTACTTCTCGCTCTCTTCTTTTAGCTGACGATACAATCGAGTATGCATTCTTTTAATAGGCTTATACATAGCAACGCTACACAGATCAAAATGAACCCTTTGTAATATCTAATACAGATGCTCGATATACCCACCTTCTTGTGCGAAGCAGTCTTCACACCTGCTAATGAATGATGCACTAACGTTTCATAGCATGTCAGGCATGATGCTGCAACTGCTGCTCGAATCCGGTCCTTAAGGTCATCGAGCGACATGGGTTATGTTTCATACACCTCATTATTAAGGAAACCCCAAAGGAAGTAGTCCAACGGAGAAAGATCGAGTGACCTCGCTGGCCATGAAACTGGTCCACCCCTACCAATCCAGCGGTTGGGGAACTAGTCATTCAACCACAGTCGAACAGGTAGATGATAGTGGGGTGGTGCTCCATCCTGTTGGAACCGCATGTTCATTCTCACCGCTAGTGGCAAATCATAAAGGGCATTCAACAGTTCCATTTGCAGGACCTGCAAATACCTTTGCCCATTAAGGGTTCCATCAAAAAAGATTGGTCCAATGAAGCCTGCCCAAACATTGGTTTTAAACCGAACTTGGAAGTAGTTCTGACGTAACCAATGAGGATTTTGATCGGACCAATAATGTATGTTGGAAGGAGATCAGGCAAGATTTGGGGAAGTTGATGCCGAAGCCAAGGTGGTGAAGGAGGTTGATGGTGTAATAGAGATTGCAGAATAGAGTAACCTTGTCTTGATGAGGAAGAACCCAGTAGTCTAGATAGGATCTGGCTCGTGTCTTGTGTAGGTAAAGAGTTGCTAGGATCGGCTTGAGAATGGCAATGAAGACTCCGGGTGCAGCATTGAGGCCAAATGGGAGGTAAAGGAACTCGTAGATTGTGCCGGCGTAGATAAATCTGAAGAAGGCCGGACTGTTGCATGTAACTGAATGTGGAGGTAGGCATCCGAGAGATCGATGGAAATCATCAAATCGCCTGGAGAGAAGAAATGGTGGATGGTTTTGACTGTATCCGTTTTTAAATGGTTGTTGCGAATAAATGGAGTCGCCCATCAGAAGTCGCCAATTTTCTTTGGACAGATGACAGCGGACTGTAGAAGCTTGGTCTGTCGAGGTCGGATCAAGGTCGAATGGCCCCATTGCACAGGAGCTCGTGTACTTCTGCAGACAGGTGTGTGGAGATGAACATGGGCAAGGACCAGGGTAGGGATCGGAGCCACGGCCGCTTGAAGAAATGTGGTCGAAACCCGTCTAGGATGATCGAGAGGACTGTGGGGTCGGAAGTACGGGTTTGTCATACTGGTAGAAAATGCTGCAGACGGCCTCTGACTGGGTGGGTCGGAGAGTAATTGCCAGTGTCTGGGGCGTTGCTGCTGGTGTAGCCCTGGGAAAGTATCGTCCGCGGTGATCAGGGGTTGCACTGCAGCCGGAGGAGCGGCCCGGTCAGCGCCGGAAGTTCGTAGTGCGGAAGGGCGGATGGTCCTGTCGAGATGGGGATGGAGGACGTGGCTCGGCAGCAGGAGTCTGAGGTGGTGGTCGATGGTTATCGTCCTTTGTTTGGGAGCAGATGAGACATGACGATGAGTGTGGATACTTAGAGGATTTAGGACACAATGCCTTTCGTTTGCAAGTGATGTCGAGATGCGGAGCAAACTTTGGAATGAGGCTCCTGAAGAGCGTATCAGACTCATGAATGCGTAACTCGTAATTTGTATCAGATTGCATTAACTCGTGAAGCGTTGAGTTGTTAAGGTTTGGGGCAGTATTCAGGGAGACCTCTCGAAGTAGGAGAGTGGAATTGAAGAGGGCTCTAGTAAACCAATTCATGGAGTGGTACGTCGCAAAACAGGCTTTGCGGAAGACTTGACTAAAGAAAGGCCAAATTTTTGGTGGCGGCTGAAGGAGGCTAGGCAGAAAGTTTTTCGGACAGGGCGTTAGCGGCCGTGTTGGGAACGTCTGCTTGAGAGGTCGCATGAAGACCCAGATGCATGAGAAGGTTGTTGTCTCAGAGGGCAGAGGCTGGGATTGAGACTCGTCTTGGGATGAAAAGCGCAGTCCCAAAGTCCAACTTCAAATCGGCCGTTAAGAATTCTGATTGCGGATAGGTATCAAAGTTTCTGCGGTGCGCAGTCCCGTCCCCTGTAGGACGGTAGAAGCTGGTTTCACGCCCCGGACCAGGAGAAGGGGTTTCTTTGTCTAATTCCAAAGGATCACCTTTCCCTAGGAGGAGGCCACCAGCCTGTAGGAGAGTCGTGAAAAGAGTGGTGGACTGGCCGAGAACGGCAGGTTGGTTGGGTGGGCGCTCTTGTATGCCAAAGCCAGTTGATAGGCCATGATTCTTGCTTGGCTCGGTTAGAGTTGAAACAGCCTTGTATAAGAAGTAAAACCTCAACAGTTTTTTTAATAGCTCTGGAAGAGGGATTTCCAATATCGGGGTCGACTGGAAAAGACGGCTCAAAGTGAGCACGTCTTCAGTGTTGTTCGTCGGAAGAGGCCAAGCATTGATCTTCTCGGTCGGCCGAAGCAGAATTGTCCGTATTGTGGATGAGAACTGGGTAAGATGGATAGGAAGTGGCCTGGGCGATTGGTCTGGCGGACCAGACGGGCCAAGAAGGTCCAAGGCGGATTGTGGCGGTTTGGGGGTCGCAGCGGCCACCTAGTCATGGGTGTACTGAGCCGATGGTAAAGGTGAGGCGGTCCGCTTACACTTGAAGGACCGGAGAGCATTGTCCATCAACTCCTGGACACGATCTTTAAAAAAGTTGATCAGTAAGAGGGGCAACCAAAGGGGGCGGCGGCGCCCGTGGCTGACAACCATGTGGAGAGATAATAGGTTCAATAGTTGTTGGCGCCATTTTGCACACAAACGTTTGGCTTAACTTGTAGCTTGAGGTGGGCGTAGGCCTCCTTGGCTTGAATTAGGTCCGCTTGCAAGGGCTTGGAGGCTAGCTGTATTGGAGCATGTCTGCATGGAATGGGAGAGGTAGTGTGGCCGTGTCGAGTGCGGAACGATCGGCCGTGGACGGATCTTTTAACTGGGAGATGACCCAATTAAAAGATCCAAAGTGGCAGGGGTGGTGCCGAAGGGGGGGGGGGACCGTCAGGCTTGCTCAATCCCCCCCCCCCCTTCCCCCCGCGACAGTGGCAGGCTCCAAAACTTTAATATCTAGATCAAACAGCAAGGAGGAGGAGGATGCTAAAATTCAGGTAATGTGCGCTTTCATCGGCAACTAAAAAGGCGATTTCACTAAAAGGAGGTTAAACATCTTATGTCATTAATGAATGACACTATTTCAATAATGACGTCGTGCTTTATGCAGTTGAAGTGCCGCCCTTCATGAAGTTTTTTAAAATAAATATGCCAGTTAAAAATGATCCCCGTTTGGTGCTAGTGTAAAATAGAAATTTCATCAGAGAACGCTTTCTTTCGAGAATGCTTCAAGGTGCTTTCAAATCATAAAAAAAAAATTAAATTAATTTTTATGCAGAAAGAGGTTGTGGCTACAACATTCCACCCGTGATATCACTTACCAGTCACAGTGTTGTAACGGTCAAAATTGTCCATCAGAACTCTGAATCGTCCAATTCCACCAATGAAATAGATGTCGTCATTGAGGACACAGACACTATGGTTGCGTCGAGGCTGTGGTAAGTTGGACGCAAAGTGCCATGACTCTGTGAAGGTATCGTACCACCACACTGCCAAGACCCAATTGCCGTGACCAACACGGAACTCCCCGCCACTCACATAAATGTTGGGACCTGAAAAACGAGAAAGTAATTTTACAGAGCCAGAAAATAATATGTACTTTTTTTATACTAGTGTAATATTGAAGCTACTTTTTTAATAATTTACAGTTTAAAGTTATATACTATCAATAATTTATGCTCAATAGCCGTTACACGGGTCGGCAATGCATTGGAGATTTTCGACAGACTGTCCAGGTACATTACGTAGCATTAGAATTCTTCTGTACATTACTGGTGCTTGCAACCGTTTGAATTTAGCCTAATCTAGCAGTGAAATCGTAATTGATGCCAAAATTAAACCAATTTAAAGTTCAGGACGTGCTCAAACCCAATACGGAAATATCTCGTATTTTATCGACTGGTTTTAATGTAAAACAATTCTGGAGTAATCTTGGCAAAACGATCTCTGCAATAAAATTTCCATTCAACTAAAAACTGAAATAAGCTCAAGTTTACAAATTCAGCTAAAACTAAAGTAAGAAAAATTGGTTCACAAATTTTGAATTTGTCTCCATTTTCTTATACTTTTAATACATTTCTAATTTTTTAATTTATTATCCTGTTGAAACGTTAACCATTAAAAGGACTATTCCCTCAGTCACTATTTCAGTGCATCCCACACATACAGCGACGTACGCAGGAATTTTTTGGGGGAGGGGTACAGTGTTTGAGGGACGCCTTGTGGCACTAAAAAAAATTATTAATAACTAGCCAGGGGGTGTGGAAGCTCTGAAACTATGCTCATTTTACAGCATTTTTGGGCCCATGACGCAACTTTTCAGCAACATTTTTTTTGGGGGGGGGGGGGGCGGGGGATGGTGCACTTGAGCAACTTTTTAACATCTTCAGTAGCATGTTTTTTTTTTTTTTAGAATTTTGACATCGTAAATTTTGGGGCTACATAACAATTTGAAATACTTATGACATTTATTATCATACGAAAAATCACTAAGGATAAGTTTGGTCTCCGAGTGGGGCGCCTGACTTTCCTTTGTGGGGGATGGTTCGTGCCCCTTGTGCCCCCCTTGCGTACGCCTCTGCACACATATACAGATTTAGCATTTACAAACTACTAAACAACACTACTGTCTAGTTCTCAAGGCTCCCACGGTGAAATCCCAAACTTTATGACAAATCGGCATCTTTGTTTCATTTTTAGCCTCTTATTGACAATAAAGTTGTCAAGTAGTATAAAACACGTGCAAAAGTAGAACTCGTGCAACACAGTCGCTTTGAAAATAGGCCCACAGGGCTGGTTTTATCACAGCCAAACTGTGCTGCTAGCAAAACTCTCCTGACGACCTTATTTTTCGTCGTTACCACCAGCAGTTTTACTAATTCCTGAACTGGCAGTTCTTCATAAACCATCAGTGCAGTACTGTGACAGCTAGAACTTAAGGCCACCCACGTGGCCATTGGTCGTCGCGGCCAAATAACACGGCGACGTGCCACGCGGCTACGTCCGTTTTTCCTGATAATTCTCAATCACGTGGTAAAAAATGAACACGGAGCAAGTATGGTCGCCTGCACGCCGCCCGGGATCCCAGTGGCCGCCGCGGCTGTCTGGCTGCGACGGCCAAGTGCGTGTTGCTACATATACCGTAAGCATTTTCGTTGGCAACAGCGACCTGGCCGCTGTGCGGGTCCCTAAACATTAATGGTTTTTAAGTCTTTGCCAACATTGACTTTACGTTCTGCAGTTTCTGAAATTTTTCCACTTCTTTTTGCTGCTAATTTAAGCAAGCAAACTAACTTAAAATTTTCGTTATTTTCTATTATTTAGTGACGTATCAGACACATTTATGGCAATTCACGACATCCTGTTAAAATTGGAAAATTGTATGAATTCTGTGGCTAGTGACAGCCATGATATTCATTAACAAAAGTTATTCATTAACAAAAGTGAACAGTAATTGTCTAACATTAGAGACCGGTCATTATAATAATAATAATACAATTTTTAACCCGCTTATGGGTATGGAAACGGAAGGGATTCACCACTCACACGTCGACGTCAGTATGTACGCTTGAGGTGTTTGGATAGGTCTATACCCCTCACAGCTAGTTTGAAGGAATTTAAATTTGCGGATGAGACGACTGCACCAGGTGGTGAATTCCAACTCTCGACAATTCTATTAGAGAAAAAAAAAATTCCTACAGTCCGTTTTAAAGGTCTGTCTTTTTAATTTAAAGTTATGACCGCGGGTGAAACCCACCGTGGAAAGTGAGAAAAATGGAGAACAGTTGGGAGAAGATCGTGAAGAATTTGTTATGTGAGCGCCAAATCAGCACGAAGCCTACGCAATTCAAGTGGTTCCAGACCCAATCTACGTAACCTATCCCCGGCTTGTAGTGAGCGTAATTCTGGGATAGAGCGGGTAAACGCACGTTGGACCGATTCTAAAAGGTCAATATCTTTAAGGAGGTATGGCGACCAGACCGAGCTAGCATATTCTAGGGTCGGTCTAAACGCCCAAACTCTGGTTTTAGTACTTGTTTTACAAAAGCATCTATTGACGATGTCCATTCTTTGAAAGGCTTTAAAAAACAATGTACGAGCAGAGTGCTTTGAAGACTTCTTGTCCGAGTTAAACAGGACACCCAGGTCATTTACTGACGCTTTGGCCTCGATCAAGGTCATCCAGGGAGGGGGGGGGGGGGGGGGGCACGGGGGTTTTGGCCCCCTCGGGGAACGGGTCATACCTTTTTTTAGGCCAGTTAACAGTAGGGGGGCGTGGTTCACACACAAAAAAAAAAACACTGGCCAGTTTGGACAAAAGTCATTTTTGGATGTCAAAAATGACTCGTTCAGCAGTCATAATTTCTGAAAATGCTGTTAGCTTCTCAACCCCCCCCCCCATCATCTAAGTTTTTATACAAATTTTGAGATTAGTATTTCTAGCCGTCCATTGAATAGTTCTTTAAATCTATTTTCTAAAAACATTTTTGCACCATGGGGCATTTTTCACGTTGCACTTGTTGATGTCGTGAAGGGCATGCTCACTCGAGAACTGTCTTAGTAGCGCCAATACGCAGCACTTACAGCAAAGGTTATTCTACCATCATGAATCTTGGTCAAAGGTGACGAGTTTTCCACACAATTGGGAACCTGTTGATACGAAATGGTAGGCTACTTACTTTTTAACTAGTTCAGCAGAAGTTACCTACATTTAACCTGAGAAGCATAAGAAACACATACTTTTGTAGTTGGGGTGGTCATAATATATTTTGACCTTGGGTGGGGTCTTTTTTTTTTCAGAGTCTTAGCAAGAGGGGGGGAGGGGGTTATCAAACATTAGGAGGTCACATTTTCAATTGCTCTGGCCCCTACCATACATAAATAATACCGCTTCCTTAAGCCAAGGTGTCACATGCCAAAGGAGAAATAGCGAAAGTTTCTCCACTTTGTGGCGAGCCGTGGAGCTTTATCCCAATTAGCCTTATGAGACTAGCTGAAATAAACACTACACCTACCTACAGCACACACACGATACCCAATAGCAACGTGCGAACTGGTGAATACTTTCTTGATCCCTTTCCCGAGCCTCACCATGCACCCTGCCTGGGCGTCGTAGTAAGCAAGATCTGGAGCACTGTCCCTCTCCGAAGCATTACTGAAGAGATGTCCTACAACAACAGGGACCATCGGAATACACCGACTTGGTAAGGCCAACAACCGCTGCGCCATCTGAATCCAGTCACCATCACCACGATCTTTAGCCTCTTCGAGACCACGAGAAAAGTCTGTATTAAAGAAAGACAACGATGAAGTTATCGACGAGAGGAACGATGGCGACGGAGGTGGAACGTGTTTACGTTTAGGCACTCCTTTATCTCGCTTCAGGGCTTGAACCTTTCCCAAAAGTACTAGACAGTGTGGGTCATTCTTAACCAACGCACTTTTCATGATTTCCACCAGCTCACGCTGAGTCACGTCACGAAATCGCACAGTCCCCAAAAGCGCCGGAAAATCATCCACTCGTTCTTCGGGCACGTGCATAACCCATCGCTCAACACACTTAAAGACCGTCAGCTCCGAGTCAACTCGAAGGCCGTCGTGTGAAAGGTAAGTTTCCAAAGCGGGCCGCTGCAGGTCAAGAACTTCTGACTTTAATCCGACGAGAGCAAACTCCCAAAATGCCATTTCTCGCGCCCGACGGTACAAATCTGTTAAACCCAGGGCGTCGGTTAAAAGCATCACACCAAGACAATTGGCCGGGTTCAATTTAGAGCGGAGATATTCTACACACGCATCTCGTATGGCATCGAACTGGAACATTGCAGATGCTTCAAGGGCACGATGCACATTTTGATCGTTGGCAGAAAACTTACTCGTGTAGGCATAATCAATTAGCAGTTTCAAGGCAGTAGGAGTAATTCCCTGAAAAGAAGAAAAACAAAAGATAACATTAGCACAACAAAAAAAAATTGCATTCAGGTAGAAAAATACTTACAGCCAGAAGGAGCGAGAGGCAATTCTGCTCTTTCCTAAATCTAACAGCTAGTCACAATCAACATGAGCAATGATAATGTTGAATCATAGGACCCGACTCTTCCCTAACTCTTTGCTTGGCAGTGTGCCTTATATTTAACGATGGAAGGACTCGTTTTTATTAAATAAATTTGATGATGTATCTTAGGAACCGGCTTAATCCATCACAGAGAACAGAGTCGGAATTAATTGGAGTGAAGAGACTTTCAACTAGATATATATTTTGGCGGCTTTGGAAAGTGAAAATAATGAATAATATGCATGTAAAAAGGAAACAGAAAGGGGTCATCAGGCTGTTGGAGACAAAATTGGGCCTTTAAGGGCTTGCCTGCCCTGGCCTTTTGCCTAAATCCGTCACTGACAGAAAAGACGAAAACATAAAAAGCTTGGGAAAAACGGCCCCAGAAAAAAATAAATAGCTGTGATAAAAAAAAATCAGAAGAAAAAAAAAACGCAGCAGAAAACATATGTTTCCTGGTGATACGTCCTTTTCCTGCTTGGTAAAATTTGAGCTAAAGCAACTGATCTAACCTAACCTACAAGCTAAACAATAACATAAAACAAATCTTCAAAAAGATTCTGCGTTCTTTTCCGTGGCTTTTTTAATACAAGATAGAAATGTCAGCTCGTAGTGGCTAATTAAACGCTTTTTTTTTGGGGGGGGGGGGGAAGATACTCCTATCGACACCGCATCCCCATAAAAAAAAAACACTTGGGTCTGTAATCAGCCTAAGTGGCACCTAGGAACCTACTATACTACGATGAACTTACACAATGTGCAAAATGACTTTAGCCCCATAGCAAAGGTTTAAAGGCCAGTTGGGGCAAACATCTTTTCTTTGTGGCCCGTGACAGAATATTAGTCTAGTCTCCATCTTCAAAGGAACAGTTACAAATGTAAGTTATTCACGTTAATTTTGTCCTTTGCAATGGACAATGACATTAGATCATAATAACCGTGGAAGACCTTGGCCTTGTAAAACTTTTCCAGTCGTCACCCTTTGGCTCACAATAAAATGACGCACAACACAACATCCAGTTGAATGTACTAGCAACAAACTTGTTTACAGCCACTTTTGAGTTTGAGGAAGGTTTCTGGCAGTTTGCCAGCAAATCACCTGATTGTTAAAGAGACAACAAGAACAACTAGTATCTGCCTAAAATAATTAGAAAATGGAAAAAAAAAAGAAGCAGGCGGGCCAGAATTGATCACAAGAGGTGGAGGGGGGGGGGGGGGGGCACAGAAATTTGATTCCTGGAGAGCAGAGAGAATTTGTTACCATTGAAAAACAAAACACTCGTAGTACAGCATCAAACCTAGGTTGGTATTAAAAGGTGTTTGGGAGGAATGATGTATCATTCAGGACGAACGACTTATCAATGGCATGGGAGGCCATTTTATGCAATCGCAGCTTCCTCATGAACACATGGAGTAAATCTTCAAATAGATACCTACCAACTTTCATACACCTACTATTGCATGCAATTTAAATACACTGATTACTGGAAGAGAAAATGGAGAAAAGAATGGCGCCGCACTGTCTTACATCCTAAACAATTTTTTTCAACGAGAGGCTGGTTTAGACTTGCCGAGGAACCAAGTTACAGGCAAACACGCAGGCTTCGCCGAAAGATTGTAGCTCAGTAACCCGCAAGTGATGGCTTTCAGTATCAACATGTAACGTTGCCTGTGCATTCTGTCGCTGTTTTCAATCAGCGCTGCAGTTGCACCGTTAGTCCTTTCTGACAGGCGAACTGCAAAACAGAGATGTATCGCCGTCTGTTAGCGGCATGTTTTTTTTTTTTTTGGTATGAATTTATTATATGTATTACTTGTATTATTACTTCTTCAGTTTAGGTGGAAGCACATTTTCAAAAACAATTTTTTTTTAAATTTTTTTTTAGAACATCAAGGTCGCTGATAACGAAAATATAGGTATTTTTTTGTCCAAATTACGTGCCTCGCTCGTGCAGCTGCGCTCGCTGGCTGAGGCTAAAGATATAACATCAGAAACCACAACTAGTCGCGCAATATAATGTGTTTGTAACTGCAACTAATCAATATAATCAAGGGTAATATGTTCCAACTAATTGCAAATTTCTAACTGGACGGAATTTATGACTAGTGGTTTGTGTATCGTTAGGCGCAGCGAGCACGGCAGCGTAACTTTGAAAAAACCACTGATCTTGATTTGCCCAACTTGCTGATTTTTTTTAACAACAATTCAAAAATATGTTTTTGAAAATTTGTCCACCTAAACCGAATTCGTGCTGACAAACCTACCTGTAAATTCACCTCCTCAGATCGGCTCTCCACCATATTTGAGCCAAACATGGCCCCAAAATATGGGCTGTGGCGAGCCAAAACCTTGCGATGACATGGAAATCGCTGCTTGTTGCAAACCAAAACAATATCGGCCGAGCCATGGGCATCTTCTGCGTTGTTATAGCGACTGTAGGTACTCGGTAAAGAATCGGTCATATTTTTTACGGTTCTCGTAGCCAGATAAGGAATTCCGCACACAAATAACTTATTTTAAGGTTTCGGGAAGTTTTTAAGTAGCCAACGACCGCATCCCTAATAATAGTTAAGGACTCAGAAGGACCGTTCTTGGTGTAGCCCAACAAACGTGCACACTTTTTGGATGGTTGTTTGTTGATGTCCTTGTTTTGATTTGGAGAAAATGTTTCTTCAAAAACTACATTCGCTCGCATTTCTCGGCGTTGGGAAGAGCATGAGATTCGTCTTTATGGATGAGATTTATCCTTGAAACCTGAAGAATGGTTTCCGTACTTCGAAATTTTGTGTCCCTGACGACTTTTTCTTCGTGGTGTTGGTTTTGTTTTGCTTCGAACGATCCAGCCAGTGTGATCACGCTTACTTAGACGCCATCTTTAAAAAACTTTGCGATGACGACACCTCTAGCGTCAGCTTTTAACAAACGAAACCGAAATAGCCAAGGTGTATTGGGACACAGCCACCTACAGTAAAGGCCGTATCATTTTTGCCTTCCACAATGCTCCGCTAGAAGGCGAAACAAATACCCGCGCGACAAGTTTGCCGAGTAGAGTCATCGGTTGGCAGAATTTGGAACCCTGGTCGGTTAATTTCAAATTTTGCCGCTTGGTGTGGAGATGGCAGCACCTAGCAAACTTGCGCTTGCTTTGGTTGGGAGCTCAGGCTTGGCTCACGTTGCTGGATGTAGAGGAAGAAGCTACTGCAGGCTGGGTTTGAGGCAAGCTGTCCTCCTCTGCAGTTCGTGGTGTATGTAAGGGCTTGAAGAAGAGGTTGGTGTAGTCGGGGAGGAATTTTGTCTGGGGGAACGGGGCAGGGCAGGGATAAGGGATGTTTTTAAAGTTAGCGGGTTGCTTGCTGAGTGCTGAGTTTGCTTGGGCTCGGCTTCCTTCGCTTTTCCCAATTTCAAGCTGAGATTAAAAACGACGTTATTTGAAGCTTACTAAGCACAACATGGCCGACAGTAACAAAATCAGTTATTATATCTCTTTTCTCTTGTTTTATCGTATTATTAGTAGCGTTTAAGATGATTAGAGTAAAGACTAAGCAATTGAGCTGCTGGCAGCTATCAATATCGTACACGCACGTATCATGTAGATTTATCGCTTGTATGATGATTGTTGCAGATTGTTGCTCCGCACATCGTGCCCCCATATTGGTTGCATAAGCTCAGCGAACTTAGCACCCTTTTTCCTCGGTTGGTTGGCTGGCCAGCAGCTACCAAGCCGCTGACTTTAAAAACGACGGAAAAGTTTCTCAGCGGCAAGCGGCTTGAATTAAAAAACGGGAAAGCTTGCCTCGCTTCCAAGCGGCTTGCAAGCCGCTGACTTAAAAAATATCCCTATACGGACGCCGGATGTGACTTTTGCAGATGATGAGAGGGGGGGGGGAGGAGATCACGAAGCACTGCTGTGTGCGTGCAGAATGGGGTGATGAGATGAAGGTGGCGTTCAGCGTGGAGAAGATCGGGGTACATGGTATTTGGTGTGGGGAAGGAAAAGTGGGAGGGAGGGGGTCTTGAGGGGATTTGAATAGGGGTGTTGAGGTGATAGGGAGACGGCGTATGAGTACCTGGTTAAAGGAGTTGGAAGCGGAGAGATGAAGACAGGAGATGGAGTCTTGCGAAAAGGTATCAAGAGGAAAATGTGTGGGAGAGCTCCTATAGGGAGGATTGGGGGGAATGTCCTGCTCTTCAGGGCGAGGGATGGGGGCTTGGTACGAGGGAGTTGGTCTGGATGGGGGCAGGGTAAGAGATAATATGACGTGCAGTATATGTGGAGAGGCTGACGAAATGTTGGTGCATGTGGAGTATTGGGGGCTGGAAAACCTTCGCGTTAGGGAGCATGGGGGGGGGGGGGGAGGTGGAAAAAGAGGCTATCTGGTGGCTTCTGGGATGAGCCTGGGGTGAGGAGAGGGAAAGGTATTCTCCTGGAGTGGTGGAATAGGAAAGGGTTGATTGATCCAGGGATTGGGGAGAGGGTTTTACATTTACATTTACATTTACATAAAATAATTGTCGCGCCCATAGGCATTATGACAATCTGCACAGGGTGCAGGACAAAAAAAAAAAAAAAATGGTTAGGCCAAATTATGAGAACAACTTCTCACTTTCCTCTCCACCTCAAGTTTTTTCTTAAATCCTTCCAGATGTTTAGCACAAGCCACGTCCTCTTTCAAGCCATTCCAGTTGAAGGCAGTTTCAACAAAAAATGAAAATCTGGCGTAGCCTCTCCGAGTGTGTGGGAGCCCCACCTTCATAGCATGATCATGCCTTCCAAAAAAATTGGGCACAGCACAAAAGCGATCTCGGTCCACAATAGTGTGGCCGTTAACAATATTGAAAAATAGGTGAAGCCGGTGTTCCTTTCTTCTGTCCTCCAGGTTCAATAAAGCAAGCTCCCTCTGTGTAGCAGTAACACATAACTCTTGCCTAAAGTCTCTCTTTATGAGCCTAGTTGCACGTCTCTGTACTCTCTCCACTTGCTGCACTAAAGAGGAAGTGTAAGGGTCCCAAACAGCTGAAGCGTACTCAAGTCTTGGCCTAACAAGGCTTTTGTATGCCGCCAAGCGAGTATTTTCAGGAGCATCCCGCAGCACCCTGTAAACGAATCTCATCATTCTCTCCGCACCCTTTACAATATCAGACACATGAAGATTCCATCGCCATTCTGAGGTCAGGTGCACACCTAAACACTTTAAGTCAGTGACTCTATTGAGTACCTCCCCCCCTAAAATGTAATCATAAAACACTGTATTGTCCAGCTGTTTTCTTGTGAATGACACAACTTTAGTCTTGGTGCGATTGATCTTTAAACTCCACTTCTTACACCAGTTCCAAATGATAATGGTGTCTCTGCTAAGAGCCAAGCAGTCATTAAAACACTTAATTCTTGCTGCTAAATTTCCATCGTCAGCAAAATAGAAGGCTGCACTTGAAAAATGATCCAGAGCATCATTCAGGAAGAGAATAAAAAGCAGAGGACCATACACTGAACCCTGCGGTACGCCAGAGGTTACTTGCTTCGAGTCAGTTGTACAGTTGTGGTCGTTGTTTTCGGTTTGTACCTTGGGCGCAACAAAGGAGACCCACCAGCATAATCATCGTAACAATCCAAGACCTTTTGAGAAAGTAATCAGGTACAGGACTTACAAAACTGTGGAAAATGTTATCAAGCAAGCAAATCCCATTTCACAGTATCGTAAGCCTTTGCACTCCCACTCCCTCCTTCCTTCTTTCGTAGCAACTTCAATCGCCTGTGTAACGATTAACACGTTATCTTTCCCTCCTAATCTTCTCCCAGCTCCTCCCTCATGCAGTCAAGTCAAAATCATCTTGAACATCATACTGGCTATCGCACTTGTTGGTAATTCTCAATTACCTCGCGGATCACTGACTCACTCCCATCCATCCCTTCGGCACCCCTCCATAACACCCTGTTCATCTTCCACAGATCTCTTCTTTCTGTTTTTGCCAAGACCTTTCAGCATCTCCACCACAATCTCATCCTCTGACCCTAGTGGCTGGCCCTGTCGTACTTAGAGTTATAAATAGGAGTGGGGTAGAGGGGAGGGGGAGTTAGTGATGTGATGGGAGGGAGAAGTGACTGGACCTTTAGAGGAGGGGGAGCTAGGAAATGTTCATCCAATTTTTGTTGCGAGAAATGGCAAAAGGACATTGACGTTAACCACTTCTGATGTAAGAACCTCACTGATCACTTCAGATATAAGAAGAACCTCACTGATCAACAGCTTTATTTTCGTAACAGCCAGGCAAAAAAAAGTTTCCAGAGCAGCCAGCCCTCAAAATAATCAAACTTGTTCCCAACCCTCGTACCCAGCGCAATGAGTGCATTCTGTTTAGCGTTGCCTTACGTATAATAAAACCTAGGATCTCTTAAGAGTTAACCCATTGCTGGCCGATGACGTTTAACTGCGAACACATGAGAAAGGTAACTAGTCAAAGTTAGCGCCCTTTTAACTGCTAAGGTTATGTTAGGACTGAGCAGAACAATTTTGCAAGTTTTTTCACATGCCATAACCTACTTACGCAAGAGTGTATTTCCGGGGTCCTTCACAGTTACATAGGCTAAGGCCATGATTGAAGATGGGACTACAGCTCATGAAACAGTAGTTTCAATCATTCAGCTACCCAATTTTTTATAATACGTAGACAGGAGTGTATAGATTATTTGGGTCTGTGCAATCCAATATTGACACGTTAGAAGCACTTATTTTAGTTCTTGAAGCTCGCTTCAGCATTTCCCAGAAGCCATGGAGAGCAGACAGACTTTCTTTCTGGTAAAAAGTCCCAGCGATGCACTTGCTAGTAGTTCGTAGGGTTTCTTGGGGTTGCTTGTCAGTACCAAGGGAAGATCACATAGCAGAAACAGCTTCCTGGTGACGGGTCATTCCGTACTGAAGGCCTTAATGAGGATGGTGATACAGAAGTCTTATACGACAGAGGTATACCCAACCACTTTAAGGATGGACGTGATGGCCGAACTAAGGACTGATGAGGACATGTTCATCCCAGAAGATCAGTCCGGTTTCCACAGCACAGTAATGACACTTGCCTTCGTAGATTTTCTATTTACTCCCTTGGAGAAAACACATGATTTGGCTGGGAACTGATGGTGGATGCCCAGGCGTTAATTTTTAGGACTGGTATGCACTAGGTGCATGATCCTCCATAGCCAAAGTTCCTATTCAGCTTACCAAAAGTGGCCTACAGGGCACTCGCGTCCAATCAGAAGCTCCAACAGAGGGATGAACCAGGATTGTGCTGGCCAATCCGGGGTGATGAGAATGTCTCTTCTTTCCATCCTTCCAATCTTCTCCAGCATCAGCTTGGGGCTGACGGACGAGAGGGAAGATGTAGGTGGTTAACATCTTAGTCCACGAGGCTGTTAAGAGCATCCGTCGTCCACGCTTAAGGGTACAGACAGGGACTCGTGCAATTCCAGAGTCAGTGGTTTGAGCTTGCGGCGAAGAGGCCGATCATCAGGGTTCCTCAGGGTGAAAATCCTCTTTGCACACTGCAGTTTTCGGATTCACTCCGTTGCTGGCCCGCCAACACATTCCGGTTCTTGGGGATACGAAGACATTATCTTGAAATCCAGCTGGTTGGTCAACATGAAAATTAGTCCTGCTTGTTAAATGCATGTCTCCAGCCTCCCTTGTTCAAGTCGGCAACAGCAGTGTTGTTGCTGTGCACTTGGATCATCTTTCCTTTCAGCAGGTCTTGAAAGTGATGCATGGCGAGGTAAATTGTATGTAGCTCCAGTATGGTCGACGCACCTGCAATGAGTGATCTCGGAGGGCTCTTCTTCCTTGAAGGGGACTTCTGAAGCAGTGTTCGTGGGGTCACTCCAGCGCAGGACTTCTGCTGCCGGATAATCTGATGTCATCCCGATCCTGTCTTGATGATGGTTGGATTCTGGTTTCCTGCTTTCTGTATCAATGAAGCGGGCGAACTCTCCACCTGCCTTAGGGAACGAGCAGCAGCAACATCCAGGAAGTTGACGACCTTGCAGAAAGCTCTGATGGAGAAGTTCTAGTGATTTAGAATACTTAAAGACATCTTTTTTTGATGGAGACAACAGAATACTGACAACACCGTCTCGATGGACACAACTCTCTTGGCGAGGGGCACACGGCGATAGTGTTGAGGTCAAAGAGAGCACCCAGGAAGATGAAGGACTTTTATCGGCTTCAGACGAGACCTTTTCAAGGTGGTTCCGAATCTTAGCTTGAAAAGGAGGTCTGTGGCGATCTAAAGACCCTAGAGATATTTTGATTGAATCTTTCTTCTGAAGACGCAAATCATAAATGTAGAAGTGGGTCCTGATCCAACCGGAATGAAAGAGAGTTTCTAGGATTCGAGAGGTTCTTCGGCTTCGTGACTGAAGATCTGTGGAGCTGCAGCTAGTCCGAAAACAGGGCCTTGAAGTGATAGACGTTACTACTAAGGATGAACTTAGGTGAAGGGCACTTGGATGCAGTGGAACATGCAGGTACGCATTTTCCAGATTGCTGGGCACTGGACAGTGTGTATTCCTCTTGGCAAACTGCTTTGGTTGGATTCTTGATGTACTTATTGAGGATTTTCAGATTGAAACAATTCACTTCCGTTTTCTTTGGCACAAGTAAATCGGGCTGTGGAAGCCAGGGTTTGGTCCAGTCCTGGCAAACTTCTACTGCACGTTTCTCGACCAGAGGTGTCACGTCTGCTCAGAGGCCTGTACTTGGAGTTGAAGCGAGTCCCATGGAGGAGAATCTGCACACTTCGGCTAGCTGAAGAACTTTGGTTGGTAGACGTGTGAGATTATGGACAGATGCCACCGGTTGTCTGCAATTTTGCTCCAGGTTTTTTGCAAGTTGCTGCAGGTAGCCAACCACCGAGGGTTAAGTGCCTATTTAAAGCCCCCCCCCCCCCCCGGTGTGTAGGGAGGGGGCAGAGGTGTGTGTGCGTGCGTGCCATGTCTTGGGTGTCAGTAGTTTCCATCTTTTCAGGGTACTTGCTGTGTGAAGGCTTGCTTCTTCTGGGGTCCAATCCATGAAAGGGTGATCCTTTCTTGAAATGGCCTCAAGTCATTCCGTTGTTGCTTCTGCTAGGAAGCTGGTTTGAATTCCGCTTTCACAGGTGCGATCTTCAGTACTTCTCCTTTGAAGAGGGTAGTTGCCTCATGAAAAAGAAGGGTGCGATGCACCTGGATTTTAGTTAGATAAAGTCCACTGGCAAAGGCGAGTACAGCATCACAATAATGAAACTCCTCTGGTCTGCCAGTGGATGGTTACTAGAGATGTCGCCATCAAAAAACTTGAAATGCTGCAGTGGACAGAATACTGCAGCATTTCAAGTTTTTTGATGGCGACATCTCTAGTGCAATTCAAGTCTGCAGCTGCTTCCAGGTACGAGGTGGCCACCGTGTACACCCGATCGACGCGAGATGCCGCCCAAATGCCCGTATGCTGGACGTTTTCAAGCGTTTCAAAGTTCATGTAGACGATGGCATCATCTTTATGATTCCCAGAGCTGCTCCAAATTCGAGGATAGAATCTGGTACAAACTTGAGCTGATCTTCCTCTCTCTGAAAATTGAGGGGTCCAGTGCTTTAGAAGGGGGGGGGGGGGTGACCGATCCATCGAGTTGAAGGGGATCACCATTCCCTCTCAGAATGCCACCAATGTGCAGCGAGAGCCGACTACCAGAGACGACTAGAAGATGGTGCCTGTGTTGCTCTGTCAACGAAGTGGTATCAGTGCATAGTCCACTGTTCCTCGAGTTACTTGTGGAAGCAGCAAACAAAATCTGTTGGCATGTTTACGAAGATGAGGGGTTCAATGACTTCCATTAGCAAGTGAAGAGTAAAGCTGTTGCCAGTAAAGTCAGAATTGGCCGAGTCGTTATCCACATCAGCGAAAGAAACACTTGTTTTTATCTTGAAAGGGAGGATCCTTGCTCTTTCGAAGACTCCAGTTTGACCACAAAAATTCCACAAGGAATCGGCTTTCCAGACGAAGGTGAAGCACTGTTGAGGGGGGGGGGCCTCTAGGCGAGGGCAGCAGCAAGGGCGGCTTCCCTGCGACGGTTGAGCTTTCAGTGAATGAAGCGTGGGGTTCGGGGTTCGGGATAAGCGAAGGCTACTCTGGAACTGCCGGAAGCGAGATGACCGTAGGCGCAGGCACATCCAAATGCATTTGTCACTGAGCTGGGAGCCCCAAATCCTCATGTAGTGAAGTGACCGAGTCAGTGGTCTTTTCCGAAGACAAACTTCTACAATGACGGTGCCTTTTCTTGTTTGAGGAAGAATTAGACAACATGGAATGCTTCTTTTTCTTCAGTTTCTTCCTATTCTTTCCTGAAGAGTGGCTGGAAGAGTCCAAATCCGAAGCAGGACAGGTTTCCATGAACGACTTCTTTTCATCAGCACCACGAGTCTGGAAGTGAGCATTTGAAGGCGAGGGTTACTCTTTGCCATTATACGTAAAAAACAGCGTCGGCTGGGAAACTTGGAAGGCTTGGTACTTTCCCCAAAATCGGTGGAAAATCCAATAAACTGACTATTGGCGGAATTTCTAAAGGTGTAAGCGCTAATACTATCTCGAAGCTCGGAAACATGATCATTACTAACTTTATAAGTGACCTGGAAATGGTCGGCAAGCAAGGTACGGAGGTGGGCAAGTCATGGGGGCATCCGACTGTTCATCCGTGTAGGCCAACGAGGAAGTGAGTTGCCGGCAGATTACGCAGCGCAAGACGGGGTGCGGGAGGTGATCAGCACGCAGTACAAAATGAACGCAGCGTAGCTGAGCAACTACGTACAATACGTCAGAAAAACAAACGTTTTTTATTGCGTTGGAAATTAAAGAGAAAGGGGACAGTTTTTGCGGGATTGATGCCTTCTTGGGGCGAGTCTAGGAGCAGAATTAGTTTCTACTTTCAATTTCTTCGGCCAGGGAGTACTAGTGCCAGACGGGGAAGCCATTTCTGTATCTGCCATCACACGATCCCAAGCATGATTGGTCTTGTGTTGTTATCATCTTTTAAGAGTTTTGGTACGCTTGTAAGAAAAATGATTTCCCAATGTTAAGGGCGATTACATGACACGTCTCACAAGAGTTCTCCACGAGATGAATGGAAGACAACGCCAACAGTCTTTCTGAAGATCAAGATGGCAATGTTTGAAGTGTGTAGTTCATCCCGTTCTGGAGTTCACAAACATGTTGAAAAACAAACCGAAACAGTTTAGAAAGCAGGACACAAAGATAAGTCTTATTCCAAGTGCGTACTGACAATAAAGATGGCTACTACTCTGCACATGTACGGCACTCGACTCGAGGAAACTGGATTCAGCTATGAAAGGGTAATGTTGGTTGAGAATTTTCATCTTAATGCAGACAATAAAGCAAAAATTTTATTGTGGAGGTATTCTGGGATAAAAACTTGTGCCTGTTGCGTCACTTCGTTGGCTCGTATGATGGAAGTCGTCTTTCTTCCTCGAAGCTGGCATCCATACCATCAATATTTCCTTACGAGCCTTCAGCAACATCGCACTACTTTTACCAGAAAACCTGAACCGGCCAGGCACCACCTCTCCAGCCAGGTAGTGACAAATACAAGTACTTCCGCCGTACAAGAAACACAGTGACACAAGTCACAAGATTTTAAAGGTGTTAGCCTGTAGATAGAATGCATCAGATTTCAAAAAATGCACAACTATATAATTAAAGAGCCAAAGAGAGCTGTAAAGCACCAGGAAGCTTAAATAAATTACCACCAAATGAGGATGTAGAATTCCGTCACACAGCGCTGAGCAACGCTGTGGCTAAAAACAAGGGAGTCTTGAAGCATTGCTACCTAAGGCCATGCAAGAAATAGTTTGGTTTAAGGCTGATGTAGCAAATTGAAAGACCAGGCATATTTTATTTTACTTAACTGAGCACATTAGCTTCTGCCAAATAACATTTTAGTGGTTTAAGCTAGGAAATTACAACTTGCACCATTGAAAAACTTGTTTCGAGCCAGTTAATATGGTGTGTTGGTATTTCAAAATCGGTCACACTGGCGAAAATATGATTTTTAGTGGGTGGACCAAGATTTATATAAAAATTTTTGACCTGCAATAATTTAAGGCACCGCACATACCAATAAACCGAACAATTAACTTTGTATGGCCAAATCATATTGTCGAACGTTCATACAGGTCCCAGAAAATACAATCCCAGGTCTCGAAAATTTTCTTCCATGAAGACTACTGAAATTAAAATCAAGCTGCTTTAACCCATACAGTAGACACCGTTTATAAGGAAATCGGTTTTAAGGAATTATTGCTTTTAACCCTTTAAGGACGGGTGCGCCCAAATGCGCCCGCTACATAATCATTGTTTACAGCTCTTCTACAGGTCAGATTGAAAACTTCCAGTCAATTACAGTGAAACAAAAATGTGATATGAAGGCCAGATCATTCAGGAAAAAAAATGACACAGGTTTCATTCCCTTACTTCAAGTGGGTGAGACGCTATGAATTTTTTTCTACAAGTTCGTTACGAGACCTCGGCGCAAACACAGTCCTTAAAGGGTTAAAGAACAGATTGCAAACAACCATTTCAACAGATTTAGTGTCATCTCTGCCGGATGTAAATAAGTTTTGGTTTAATAATGAAATTTTTCCCGTTCCTTGAGGTTCTTTACGAGCGGTATCGACTGTAGTAGTTTCTGTTTTTTAGATTGCTGAAGCAACTCCTGTTTTGTGCCTGTAATTATACTACTGAACTGTTTTCCTTCGTTTTCTTACTTGAAAACGTTAACAGAATTGAGCTCTTACTAAGAACTGGAAAATAAACTAACTTATTTGCGTTAAGACTAGGAATAATTTTTTTGCAAGAAACTCGCAATATTTACAAATACGACTGAAAGTCTTGAATTTTGACAAGTTCTTGAAAAGTCCTGGATTTTATACAAAAATTTCTGTATGAATCCTGCAAGTAAATATAAATGATTTCCACAAAATTATTTACTCCACATCCGCAACAATTTCTGCTGCCAGACAGACCAAATTCAGCGAACATTTTCGCAATTCTGCACAAGTACAAGAAATTACCACACCCCATTTCGTACAATACACGCTTGATAACGACTTCAAAAAAAAAGGGCAAAACATTAAAAAATGGTAAGGCAAAGTCTTAACTACCAGCAGACGTGGTAAAAGTTCTTACAGTTTTAAAACAGCCATCATCCTGCGTTTCATTGACTTATTAGCACCAGACTGTTTTAATTAGCGTTTAGCACCGAACAACATTACCTTGTTTTTGTAGCATTTATTTTTGTTTTTTTAGGACGTATTTTGGATAACTTCAACTGGAAATGATGGTAAACATGATTTTCAGCAAATTTCCACGGGTCTTATCAAATTCCATGAATTTCGCTAATCATTTTTGGAAATCAGCAGACTGCCACCAATTCGCAGTTCCAATAAATTTGTTGAGCCAATTCTTAAAGCAGGTGCAAAATCTGCTAAAAACTGCGTTTGTGGAAATTACTCGTCTTAAACAATATGACGACCTTTTATTAGAGTCTCTATTCACATAAAGTAGCCTTTCACATTTTATTGCATATTAACACTCGCACACTTAAATGTTCAGTTTGTCCATTTTCAGCACTAATACAAATATGAATTCGATGATGATGATGATGAGAATGCGTTACAAAGGTGATGATGTCATCAATGAATGAATGCATGATAGAAACAGAACTCGACCGTTGGCTACACCAACAATGACGGCAAAGGCTTCTTTCCTGGCCAAGCTTCTTTGGCATATTTCTTTTTCCTCGGTTCTGGAGGGAGGGAATCCATGGCAACCGTAGCAGGTGCAGGATTGAGGCGTACTGTTGTCGTCGTCGTCATGTCGACTTCGGGGGCTGGGTTGGGAAGTGACAGTCCCAATTTTCCCGATAAAGATGAAGGATAAAGCAGCGACATGGGTGACGTTAGCGAATGTTCACTACCAACAGGCAGATCGTCGTACAAACTATACGATGTATTGGTAAAGTGGGGGTGTTTGTTGCCGGATTCCGACACCACCTCTTGTTGGCCTCCCTCTCCTTTCCGTTTCTAGATGAAAGAAAAAAAGAAAAATCACATAACTGCAACCAATTCTGCATATTTTACATACGTGCTACAATAAGAATGTATTTTTTTCATGTATGTAATGTCTGCCAGCAATATATGTGTTGCAATAAATAATCACCTTCAGCTTGGATATGCCTAACCTGACATAGGGCAACGGATGCATTAAATAGTTAGTTGCAACCTTGTACAATAAGGGGTCTATATAAGGGTTTAATTATTTATATCTATTTTTTGGTACTTTCTGATAGCCCTTAACTCAAAAATAACAACTGAGAACGTTGCTGCGTAAACCATCGACATAATTTAATCTGCCAAGAAGATCATCTGTAATAATAATAAATCAAAGTTTGTCGCAATAGCAACGGATCTGGTAAGGACGGGGGGTCGCTAACAGCCAGCCACAAATTACATAGCATTTTCTGTAAAATTAACGTCTTTAAAAAAATTGATTTTCAACAATATGATAAAATTTAAAAAATGAAATAAAACAATGGCCGGGAATGTGGAATAGACCAAGGTGGGGTGGGGGACACGAATGCCTTACCACCAAGGTTAGACCTGCAAGGGACACTTTGGCCCCCGATGGCATCACCAAACGTGTATTTTTTCAAAAAATCATACACATTTCACTATGAAACACAGCATCGACAATTCTAGACCTGCTTTCCTTCATTTTCATACAATTTCAAAACCAAGATACTATTGTTCGATACTGTGAAAACGTTGGTTTTGAAATTGTCAGAAAATGGAAGATAGAAGTTCTATAACTTGCTTTAAGAAAGATCATCTGAATGATTAGGCAGGTATTTTCCCTGTACTGTAATGGTGGTCTTTGGGACCATTACTCCCGAAATACCATTTGCTCCAGATAGCTCAACAACTCGTGGTTTATTTACACACAACCAAACTTACAATTCCTGCTGTCTGAGGAAGGATATGATGCGACTCGCTTCACGCAACCAGCCAGCCTGCACGGCGTCAAAACCCGAGATGCACATCAATACAAGAGGCATGCAGGAAAACTTCAAAGAGTATGTGCTCCATGCTTTCACTTCTTGAGTTAATGTTACTAAAGTGTCATTTCCTTCATTTGTGCATATTGATTTTTGTTTAATTCACATACTACAGCAGACACCATATTTTACGCACCTCGCAAAACAGCGAAAACCAGTCCACAAATTCTGCAAATTTTCGACAGCTTCGAAAAAATTTGTTGAAATTTCTTCCTGCTGTCTTCTTCAGGCGTTAAGAAAAAGGTATTCTACATTTTCTTAACGCCTCAAGGAGACAGCGGGAAGGAATTTCAACAAATTTTTGCAAAGCTGTCGAAAATTTGCAGATATTGTGGACTGGTTTTTCGCTGTTTTGCTAGGAGTGTAAAATACGACGTCTGTTGTAGAACGTGAATCGATTGATTCTCATAGTATCGCAGCCATTATGCTATATTTCGAATGTTTGTATAATGTACCCTTTTTTTAGCTTGTGCATTTGGTACCTTAACTGAAAAGTCGAGGACTTGAGTTCTGTTTAAATTTTTGTTATTTTGTTTTAGAGCCGACACTGAAAAAAAGGGAAAATGTCGAACATTTCTACGGTAGTTATGCCAACTTGAGAAGCTCCGACCAAATAAGGTGTTCTATTTAGAAATTATTTGGCTTTTCCTAAATAATATAAAAATTAATCAATGTTATATAATCCCACCGACTAAGACTTGAAACAATGAAATAATTGACAGTTACGCAGTAAGCAATTCTCAAATGTTTCATTTAACCTTCGAACTATTACTTGGTGGGATTAGCTTGGCGTTTGATATCACTACTTCACACGGCGGGAATCCTAAACAAGTTTTGCTTTGGGCTGTATCTTATCTACTAACATCTGAATGGCGATTGCTCTCAAATGACCCGACACATGCAAATCTAGACATGATCCTACTTTACTAACTAAGCAAGTAACGCTTTCAGCTGTCTGACCCATTGTACATGCGGTTAGGTAGAATTAGTTTGTCCTTTATATCTTCTGACAACGTATAAATTACAGTTTTTACACCCAGGGATCAACTCCAAAAGATATCCATGGCACAACGCAAATTTGGAGCTTTTTATTTTAGTAAACGATGTACATACACAGTTCAAATTTATACCTGGTCCCTCTCCCCTCAAGAACTCCCATACTTACTTTGGCTGGGATAACTGTTGTTTGCACCATGTTGCGGAATTTTCCCACCGAAGGGTCTATATCCTCTGAAAACACAAACACAAATACTTTATACAGTACATCTAAGACGTATACCTGTGAACTTTAAGGAGGTCTATTGGTTGAATTATGCTGAAACCATTAATTGAAAAACGTGATACACATGCTTTTTAGGTGTCATTTAGTAAAGCTGGACTGATAAGCTTTATTTACAAGCGAGCCGAAGATTAAATGAAACTGGTTGATACCAAACCTCAATCCCGATTACAGGTCCCAATTAACCTTAAAAAAGCTACAACTGAACAGGTAAAGTGCACTGCGCAGACCCCCGAGTGGGGCGGGCAGGAGCCACTTTTAGTAAAAAAAAAAAAGCACGTTTCACTGGACATTTTTTTCTGGGGCCTTTTTTTTTTGCTGTTCGTTTTCACCCTTTTAGGCCTTTAGGCCCAGTCTCAGCCACACCGATGCACTAGCAATTATTGTTGGAACAAAAATACGTTTTTTCTCTAAAAAAATTGGCATTTTGAGGATTAAGTTTTCACGGATGATTCACATCATCAGACGTTTTTAAATCTTCAATCCGATGTGCATCAACGGGTAAAACTAGTCTCACTTAAAATACTTAGGTGAAAAATGAATTAATCTATTTAATATCAACTACCACTAGGGGTGTGCGATATTAATATTTAGGGTTCAATTCGATTTCCATCGATATTGGGGAAGAAAACCTTGATTTCGATTATTAGTCGATTTCGAAATTCAATTTTTTTCTTTTTTGATTAATTTTGTTTTTCAACTTGTATCTTTATTGGCTAGCCTTTGAAAAAATTATCAAGTTTCAGTTATTAGGCAAAACTACATTTTTGGATCGACACAAAGTTAGCAAGTTAGTTTCACTTTCTTGATATTACAATCCCGTGGTACCAACGAGTGTTCTTTTCGTTTATTACAGTAAACAATTTTTATTAGTAAAATATACATACATTTAATGTTATTATGTATATCACTTTTCTGAGCAGCACCTTCCTTAGTCAAGTTAACTTCCTTAAATGTATTTAGTCAAATTAACTTCATACATTACACAAGTTTGGCAAATTATTGGGGTCGAAAACGAAATCTTACTGTTGTAATTTTAGGACATTTTTTAGGGCATCGCCTACACTATTTTAGCAATGGTTAACATGGTACCATACATAGTTGCTACATAAAATGCAGCAAAAGCATTACAACACAGTGAAACAGTCTTCTGTATTTGTTTCTTGTAAGGGAGGAGTTGAAACTCAACTTTCATCCATCTGACAGATCATTTCAAATAGCGTTGCAGTCAGTTAGGCTTCAACGAAATTACAAATTCACTTTTGAAAACTCATTAGAACGAACAAAGAGCTACTGCAGTAGTACTTGTTCATCAGTACGCCTAGCTTGCAAGAATTGCTCCCACTGCCTAATCTTTGCAGTTCCCTTTTATTTTATAGGTTAGGTTTCTAGTTTCTTACCATACTACTGTAAATAAATGGAAATATCGGTTTTTTTTTTAAATCAACACTAATGGGTGACAAATATGAATGTGCCTAGATTTGAGGAAATGAAAATACTGCCTAGTCTATCTTACCGCTTGTTTATGTTTCCTATAATTTTTTTTATAGTTAATACCGTACTAATGTTAATACATGCAAGAAAATTCCATCTTTAATTAAAATTTTTAACATTAAATGAATCAAAATTAATTCTGTAAACCTCGCAGCAGTTGACTGCAGGATGTTCGCTGCTAACTCCAGCAGCCATATTGCTTGTGAGAGGTCACTTCCGGTTTACCTTTGGTGAACCAGATCACCCAGATTAGGTTTTTGAATGCTACCGAAATAAACAATAGGGCGTGTTTCTAAACTAGAGGGAAGAGTGAGATGGATTCCTCTAAGCCACGCCCCTCAACGTCACCAAAACTGATCAGTTTAGAAACAATACTGCCTCACTTGTTGTTCTCAACATTAGAAAAATTAGCAATAATCGCTGCCACATCTATTTTTAGCGAGAGTAATGTTAGTAAGAACATGTCACAAATGCCTATTAATTTGTTTGATGGGATTTTGTTTCTAAATTTAGACATTTTCCATATCTTACTTCCTACAGTTTAGAAACACGACCATCTCAGCTACTAATGCGTGATGGCAGCCATGTTGGATCAGTGAGTGAGTGAGAAAAAACTTGCCTCACTTTCCTCAGCAACATCTCAGCTCCATGACGTCACGCCTACGTAAAATGGGAGGAGTTTGGATCAGTCGCCTCGAGTTAAGAAACAGTTTTCCTCACTTCCCTCAGACATCCCTCTAGTTTAGAAACGGCACCATAGCGATCACGGTCAGTGAGTTAATAAATTATATAGCAAAAAATGAACCATCTTCTACTTTGAATGTTCGAAATCAATCGATCACAATAGAAACGCTCAAATTCAAAAACAAAAATACTCTCAGTACGGTATTTTGCGAATTTTCGATAGGCCTAATAGTCCGAGTGGTGTTAATTTCGGTCTCTCCTATCTTCTTCAGGCTTCCTTTCTTGTGCTTGCTTCTGTTTTACCATGTCATGAGTGCCAGTGTTTTTGAAAATGCGTGGAAACCGTTGCCCACTGTACTTCAAGAAGTACAGTGGGCAACGGTTTCCACGCATTTTCAAAAACACTGGCACTCATGACATGGTAAAACAGAAGCAAGCACAAGAAAGGAAGCCTGAAGAAGATAGGAGAGACCGAAATTAACACCACTCGGACTATTAGGCCTATCGAAAATTCGCAAAATACCGTACTGAGAGTATTTTTGTTTTTGAATTTGAGCGTTTCTATTGTGATCGATAAATTATATAGAACGACTCGAGTCCGCAGTGGCGCTGTTGCAGCGTGGAAATTTGAACGGCCGGCGCGCGTCCATTACCGTTGCAGAAACGCATGGACGGTACATTGGTTAGTATGGAACAGTAGTGCAATAATAATATTGTTCGACCTTGTGCTGTCTTTAACTGCACGGAAAGGCAGAATAAAACGGCGGAAATTACTTTTATGAGTAAATTAATTCTCCTCACTTCGTTTTATTGATCTAGACTTATCGATTTAACGTTTTATAGATTTAGAGCATTACCAGACTTTAAATGAAGAAAAATAGATGCAGTATAAAAAAAAAAGGGAAAAAATTCCTTCTTCAACTGGCCTGGTTTCCCCATTGTCTCTACAGGTCTTTCTTTTCGCTTCCCACTCTCCAGACCATAGGTGTCTTTCCCTCATAAATAAACGATATTTAGCCAACTAAGTATTTTCGTGTGAAAGGGAAGTATTTTCAGATGGAAGTGAAAAGGAAGTATTTTTGGACGAAAGTGAACTAGAAGTATTTTCGGATGGAAGTGAAAGGGAAGCATTTCAGACAAAAGTGAAAGGGAACTAATTTCGGATGAAAGTGGGGGAAGTATTTTCAGATGAAAGTGAAAAGGAAGTATTTTCGGATGAAAGTGAAAGGGAAGCATTTTCGGACGAAAGTGAAAGCAAAGTATTTTCGCATAGAAGTGAAAGGGAAGTATGTTCAGATGAAAGTGAAAGGAAGTATTTTTGGATGGAAGTGAAAGGGAAGTATATTCAGATGAAAGTGAAAGGGAAGTATGTTCGGATGAAAGTGAGATGGAAGTATGTTCGGATGAAAGTGAAAGGGAAGTATTTTCGGATGGAAGTGAAAACTATTCATTGTCGTTTACCGAGAAAGGAAAATGTTACCAAAGTTTTATTTCAAAACTTAATAGTTACATTTGATAAATAAAGTGACTATAAACCTTTGACTCTTACCTGGATTAATAATTTCTTCGTCTTCACTGAAGGACACCGGTATTTTCTTCTTTCTTTTTCGATTGATTGGCCGGATTTCTTCATCAGGAATACCCAGCATGGAAACACGTCGATTGTGGGCAGTGTTGAACTCTGTTAAATTCTGAAAGTAATGATTTGATCAGTATGACACTACACACAAGGAATGAAAATTACATGCTGACAAATACTTACATCTAATTCTGTCTCCGTTTCGGGCAGCCCCAAAAGGCCACCCTCCATTTCTTCGCCCAGCTTCTCCTTCTCTTCAGTTGTCTGAGATTTCGTACCCGACTGCGGCCGTTCGCGGATTATGTACATCCGTGTGGATGCTCCAAAATGGAACGTACTATCAATTGGCAGTTGAGTTGGTTTATTAGACTCAATGCGGATGCTACCGATGTACGTGCCATGAGCTGTAAACAAAATTTTAGAAAACTTGTTTTAAAACAAACTTGACCAATACAGTGTAATTAACGAAAATTGGAAAAT
Organism: Lithobius niger; assembly: GCA_023313725.1. Taxonomy (NCBI): domain Eukaryota; kingdom Metazoa; phylum Arthropoda; class Chilopoda; order Lithobiomorpha; family Lithobiidae; genus Lithobius; species Lithobius niger. The sequence continues at coordinate 79,318 of JAHWFP010213327.1, forward strand.
AAGCCAACAGCGAAAATCATACACTAGAAATAACGTAGTTCAGTAAGCCACCTTTATGCACTTACGTTTCGTCGGAGTGGCATGACCCGGATTCGAACCGGCTACCCAGTTCACTATCATACATCATACACTAACAAGGCTCACTAAAGGAGAAATAAATAGACATAAATCGCTGGAATAATATTAAGGAAAATTGGAAAATAAGTCAACAGCGATTTATGTCTATTTATTTCTCCTTTATTGAGCCTTGTTAGTGTATGATTTGTCTTCCCTCTCCATTGTCTATGGCCGAGTGAATTCCGGTTGAATGGAGCCCTGGTCACGGTTGTGACCTTAATAACGGGTTCAGTGAGTTATCTTTATGCCAGTGGAAGATGTGGCCATAGCGATTAAGGCGCTATGCAAGTGATCTGGGGGCGAACTGGGTAGCTGGTTCGAATCCGGGTCATGCCACTCCGACGAAACCTAAGTGCATAAAGGTAGCTTACTGAACTACGTTATTTCTAGTGTACGATTTTCGCTGTTGGCTTATTTTCCAATTTTCCTTAATATTATTTCCAGCAATTTATGTCTATTTATATCAATACAGAGTACGTAATTAACGTGGTGGTTGTGCACATTGGCATGGCGTTCCAAGATCTACACAACAGCAAGGCGAGGCAATTCAGTTAATCTTTTACTGCCACGTGTTGAGGTATGGTAGGGAGCGACGCCACAAGTGTATCCACAGCCATGGCAAGTAAACATGAGTATACAGTTTAAATATGTTGCTACATCACTGAACTACAATGCCGGGAAGTTAAGGACCCTGGGATCAATTGTCATAATACATGGCGCAGGAACACTCTTAACAGGAGTGCGTTTTGGACTGGCAATCTGCAACTGCTAGCTGCCATTTTGGCCACTGATACGGCTATTCAATTTTTGGGAATAGAAAGTTCTGTTTTGATATGTGTTTTTTTGCATGGTTTTATTTTGTATTTCGTTTGGCATGATATTTCTTGGATACCAATCTGGTTAGGTTGTTACGTTTGTTAAGCTACATTATTAATTGTATTGTCTCAATGATATTGTTTCTTTTACTATTATCGCATTCCATTAACCATCGTTGTGAAGACAGGTTGTTTTCTCAATTCCAAGAAATAGTTGGCATGGAAAATTACGTGTAGAGTCTTCATAGAAACGGTTATGCCGGTTTTTTCAAGTTATGTTGAACTTGACGTGTGTAGTTCACGCAATGACTTGTTAATAGTTAACCAAGTGTTTTTTGTTTAAGAATTTCAAGAATTAATGTAAAGTATGCTCTACAAGCGATCACAACCTGAATAAAACCCCATGCCATGTTTGCTGTTGAAATAATACAGTTATTGAACTGCTTTATTTGAATTGGAAACGGTAATGCAATGTACTGAAAAGATCTAGTAAGCAGCCTCCAGTAAGTGATTTAAGGCATCACGTCCAATTGTATCGCGCTACCAACCAAACCTTGTAGGTGTAATGGGAGTGAAGACAGATACGATGGTATTTCAATATTTCGATGGTGGGGAATACTGTAAGGCTGGCAGCCTGTACGAACATACGGAGTTTTAGTAACTTGAATAAAAAAAATAATAGACCGGTCTCACTCTCATGACACCCTCCTCTTTTCTGAACATCGTAAAGCTGTTACACGTCATGCATAACTACTACCTAAACCCCTCTGCAAAAAAACCTAACATTCTGACGAATACGTAGTTTCAGAGAAAAGGAACAAACTAAAAAAATTATGGTTTTTGGCAAACTGCATCTGAAGTTCGATGAAAAGTATGGAATTAAAGAGAGTGACCTTAAAAACAGGTTTTATTGATGATTAAATACAGAAATTGACAATTTTGTTTTACCATAAATTGTGTATTAAAACGCTTTGGCAACACCCCCCCCCCCCCCAGGTCGAAATAGTGGAGTTGTAACTCATTTTTTAAATAATTGTTTTTCTGCTGCAAATTTAACTAAAAGATAGTGGGGGAAACAAATGCCCCCCACTACTTGCTATGCTTACTGGCCTCTCTACAGAAGGGCCTTCACCTCCAAACCCCCCCCCAGTAATTAAAAGGATGTAAAAATTGGCCTTTCTGGCGGTACAAAACACCAAATTGTCAGTGACAGGTGTAAGAAAATTAATTATACTTTATTTAATGCTCACTGGAATTAATGTTCCTAGAATTTTGCCAAACTAACTGCATAAGCCCACTGGCATTTAATATAGGATTTACGGTAATTATTAATTTTTGTATTTTACTGAAATCACTAGTTTTTATAACATGGACCCCCCCTAGATGTTTACTAAAATAGAAAAATATCCACAAATTGTACACCCACCACTATGGTCTTACCTTACGAAAATTATTAATGACCGCTTAATGAAACTTAAAAGGTGTATCAGGCTAGCCTGCTTCAGAAAAGTTTTCTTTACATCCTGAAAGGATTCTCAAAGACACCTTACGTACGCACACATTTTGTGAGGTTCGTTCACATATTACTTGTTTGCAACTCCATTGTAACCCGTACTTCATAAGAGTAACTGCATTAACCGAGTCCAATCCTGTTAATTGCTATGTTTTGTGAATAGAAATTAGTTATCATACGTTAACTACCAACGTAGAATTCCGTAGATTTTTATTTTGGGCAAACTATCAGTTGATTGTACGACGGAAAAGACGATACATGAAGACACAACAACGATACTTACTGTTTCTAACGTTAGCAAGTAACAGTAAGCAATTTCAAGCATTACTTACTGCTTCCCAGATCGACGAGAAACGCCCTGTTGAGATGCTTGTGATAGACGAGAGCCGAGTGAACCCGAGAACAGGAAGCATGATCAATGCAGAAGTCATTCATTTGTGGGTTGCGGCCAAACAAGTAGCACTTCTTCTCGTCAATCATTAGTTTCTAAAGAGAACTGTACATTACCAATTGACACCAACCAAATGTACACAGAATAAAAATTCAGCAGGCTCTCATTATAACGAACAACCAGTGCTCCAAAAAAAGGTTCTTTACACAGAGAGAGTTTTTAATATAGCAGGTCCCTTTACAGAGAACTGCTAATGAAATGATTTTAATATTCCTTAAACAAGTTTTATAAACCTGACAGATAAAATCTAACAATATCCACATTTTGATTGTAATGTGATGACAGTTGTATAAGCTGTAGTTTTAAATTGTTCGACAAAAAAAGTTTCAATTTTTAGGTTGTGCCTTTTTTTGTGTTCTGGTAAATTCACCGATTTCTTCATAAACACAATGTAAATTGGTTCCTTATTAGGATGTGAAAAGACTTTTACAATACTGAAAATGGATCTTTACATGGAGGTGTTCCTTATACAGAAGTTCTTTATATAGAAGTGTTAGGTGGCCACTGATCAACCAAGAAGTCACAAATTTGTTTTTATAGGGAAAAGTTAACTATTCAGAGGTTCGTTATACCAAGACTTCAAGAGTTTAGTGTAACACCAAAACAGCCTGTGGAACTCGTTGCCATCCGAGCTGGTGTCATACGCCAGTTCAGGTTGGGTCTCCGTATCTGTCAACCTCAAGTGTTTCTAACATGTTTAGCATCTCTTGTTTTTGATTTGTTTGTCTTTGGGATTATTTTGTCTTAGGACAAGTTTTGACAGGATTAGTTTGGTTGTCTGTATGTAGATAAGTTTACTTGTCCATTTAACTGTCTCTGATATGCTGTTAGATAATTAGGCATTGTAATATCCGACTCAGCAAATGATTTATTTGCGACGTATTTCTTTTCCTATTCTAATAATTTGGGACAGGTATTAGTGTATCCAACCAGACCCATTTCTGTATTCCCTTCGGCCCTTTATTCTAGGTAATGGCAGCTGATCAACTACAGTTTGCATAGAGGAGAACGTAATAAGCCTCCCAACTGTCTTCTTCATGCGCTATTTTGTGGTTTTACCGATGATTTGGCTGACATCAATGTGGTCGTTTACATTAGCATCAGGCGGTAGCCGTGGCATTCGACGTTGGCCGTGCAGTAGATGGCGGTGGCCGTGGTCTTCGTTGTTGATCATACCGTTTCCATACAGTTGCAAGCTAGTGTGGAGGTCGGCTCTCACGAGGTACTGGATTGCAGGCGTGGAAGGTGCTTGGAAGCACGAGGTAGAGGTTCTCTCTCTTGAGTGCCTGTATAGTAGGAATGGGCGATATTACAATATTTCGATATTATTGCGATAGACAACACATGCGATAGGGTTATCGCAATGATTTTTATGTTTCGCGATCATCGCAGTTTTGAGCTCATTTCGGCCGTTTCCCATCGTTGTTGACAATTTTGCTAAATAATTGACCGATTTCAAATACACCATTTTAATCGTATTTTTGCCAGCTTTCCAGTGGTGCAAGCCAAAATTCTCTAGTTGGAACCGTTCTGAAGTTATTTCTAATAAACCATCTACTTAACATTTTTCAACAAACATGCCTTCCAAATGGATAAGAATAATTGCAACTCACTATGCTGATTTTAACAGGACTAATGTTACAACATAAAGTACTTGTCTGTTGATTAATTAATATCAACATTTTCATTGGATTGCGTATTGTTTTTTTTAGGTATGTCTTTTTTGTGGGTATGGCTTATCTGGCGAGGGGGGGCTTGTATGGAATTTAAAATACTTAAAACATTTAAAAGTACTGTACTTAATTATTTTGAATAAATAAATTTTTTCATGCTTACGTTTTGTGTTTTGTACGCTTAGATTTCAAAGTAAAGGATATTTACCGTTCCAATATCCTTGCAAATTTTCGACAGTCAGGTTTTTCTGGAGTTGGAGGGGCTCAGAACGACTGTCTTCATCAGGCTACCACATCACCGCTTACTTCGTCGTGATCGTTCGTCTGCTTTTTTTCAAAGCAATTTAGCAATTTTTTTCAGGTAATTTAACACTGCTAGAATCATACTTCACCCTTCGTTTAATGCTAAAAAGGGTGGACAAACAGTCTGAATGAGAACTAGGAGGCGAGACCTTAAGCCTTGGCTTGAAGAAGGGAGACTTGTTACTTGCTCTTAGTTCCTCGTTCTGGTTTGCTTGGGCCAATCACAGGAAGTGGTGTTTTTGAATACATATTTAATCATTTATAAAGGCTGTACCAAACAACCGAACCGAACCGAACCAAAACGAACAAAGCTTAAATGAGCTGAACACCGAATACTTCCAAACCAAGCAAAAGTCTACCAAACCGACTATCTTTGAAAAGAAATTCACAGTTCACAACGATTCATATTGAAGTTTTTTTAACAAATGCAGGTACGTTCATATGGACTTGAGTGCACAGACGTGGAAATTCGTTTTGAGCCAAAAAGAATCTCGTCCACCTTTACGTTTTCTCTCGTAACTTCTGAATGGTTACAGCTAGGGATGGCACGATACAATTTTGTATCCCGGTACATTTTTTAGAATTATCGCGATAGTCGATAATATCTCGATAAACCATTTTGAGGCTCGAATAACCAATTTAATTAATTAAAAAAAAACTTAGCTGAAGCCTACAGTTCAACCTTTATGAATGTAAATTGTGTGGCACTCACCATGTGGCAAGTAGACACGAAAATCCACTTGCCATCGTCCATTGCTTCGTCACTATTTAGAAACCATTTAGTAGTTGTGCTGCTATTTAATGCTTAAATATTGTTTACATTAAACTAACTCACTAATCTGCTAAAGTGGCTAGCGACAGTATTGAGCCCTTGTAATTCCGCACGCAACGCCGCAAGCCGCTTGTTTCTAGCTACTGCGGTTTCCGAGATATGACAATTTAAGCATCGGGGTTCGCACGATAACTCGATAAATCAGAAAAAGCGCAGTACGATAATCGAAGAAAATTTTTATCGCGATTTTTAAAAACGTCTAGATTCATACTCTGGAACGTAGCAGACGACATTACTTATGTGCGGAGGAAAATACGCAATATTCCAGACAGGCACGAACGAATTAACAATTCATGGCGAATTTTCGATAGTCAATTTGCTGTAGATGGAAAAACCTATCGGAGGCCAAGTTAATGCAAATTTCGAATCTAATAGACTGTAAATAGGTGGTAGTGTTTGGAGTTTTTGTTACGTGCCTGAAGATGATAGTGGCTAGGTTCTTCCATCCACAGCAAATTGACTATCGAAAATTCGCCAAGAATTGTTAAATCGTTCGTGCCTGTCTGGAATATTGCGTATTTCCTCTGTACGTAAGTAATATTTCGATTTTAATATTTTTTTTATCGTGCCACCTCTAGTTAGAGCTATGAACTAGCAGTCTGGACCAACAGAAAGCTGGTGTAAAAACTTCAAAATGGTGGATTCATACATCAAAATTGGTCAATTAGAAGCGAAAATATGTTTGATTAGACATTTTTCTTTTGAAAGGCCGAAAACCGAATCGAACACCCTCTGTTCGGCCATGTTCGGTTCGGTTCGGTACAACCTTAATATTTATTACGTAGAACAGCTACACAACGTAATTTTAAATGCACGTTTTTAACATAAATAATAACAGCTACTCCTTCGACAACTAAATAAATAGGGATGCAAACCTATTTACTTTGCCTTTTGGACTTAAATGTCAGACTGCCCGAGAGGGGAATTGAACCCACGACCTTTGAAACCAAAAGGCAACGTAAATAGGTTTGCATCAGTGTTTATTTCACTCATCTCAAGCCCATTTGGCTTTCCGACCTGTTCAATACCTTCGGCAATTGGCAGCATGGGGTCGTAATTCGGAAGGAATGCTGGAAAATGGGATCAGTGGTGTCGGCAGACTTTGAAGGAGGGGGAAAGAACACCATCAGAACTTTGGCCACGAAAGAGCAGGTACTAATTTTCCAACCCTCAAATCCATAGGCTTTTAGGATACTCAAGAAACCTTGTTTTAATGGGTTTCTTCATCATTTTTCCTACAACAAAGCGGAGAAAAAGGCAGGGGGGGGGGAGCATGTGGCCCACTGTACGAATGTCCTTGCATGGGGTAGAATATGCCGCCTTTAGGTCGCTCCGGGCATTACCTGACCGTGGACAGATTACTCTCGCAGGGAAACTAACATTCTGTGTAGGGATGCACCGAATTCTGTGTGGGAGAGGCTTTGAGATTTTAACTTCATTCCCCTCCACCAGATTCCTTTTGCCTCACTCTACGGTTTGTGACTCGTGGTGAGGGCATTCGTGATAACCATTCCTACTTATGTAATGTATTTTATATGCTGGCATTTCGCTAGCCAAGCAACAGTCGTGGTGTTGTACACCCAATCCAGACGATTGTTGCCGACTCGTGTCTTGCCTTTGCCCCATTGTTGTAAAGGCTACCGCCTGTCTCTAAGTAATCCTCTCCCAACAGCGACGTGTACCAGTCACTGAGTAAAAAGTGTCCTTAGCCCTAAAGATGTGAGCGCCATTTTAGTGTTCCAAAGAGGCGTCGTATCAATCATGTAAGTGCCGATTAGATAACGTGATAATCATTGCTCCCCTCCTATAACCGTATCATGACTGTAATATGCAACCGTTAGTACCATGACTGTATCGGACTGAGTCCATCAAATTATGTCCAGAAACGTTCCCACAATCGTTGTTGCAACACCGTAGGCTGAGATCCCTTTTGTAGTCTCCAATACGATCTATGACTAAGCACTGTTCATAGGTTCCATACTTAAAATGTCCCCCATTGCAGTTGTACCATATCACCATATCTTATGAAGAGGAATAAACCAGAACATTACGTCGTCCCCATAATTGCGTTGTGTTCATTTGTGTCACGGATATGGACGATCTACGGACCCCAGGGACAGTAATATCGCGCTTAAGCCCATCTACAGCCAATATTCTGTCGTTTTTCCCTAGGATGCTTCGTGTGTGTCCGAGGGCAATTATAACTGGTAGTAGCTTCAACATCTTCTGGGCCTTTGATTGCTATACCCTGTATACGGTTGTTAGTTCGGCGTTACTACTAAATAGCAGCAGCAACTTCATCAGCTTCGCTGTACCACAAAACTACCATTCTGTGTAGGATGCACCGAATACAAAATTTGCCGAATACCGAATATACAACCGAATAGTTAAACTGCCAAACAGCGAATATTCGGCACCAAACTAATTTACATATTAGGCCGAATACCGAATTATTCGGCCGCATACTTAACCAAATACCTGTAATTTAAACATATTTGATTATTTTTCCTTCTTTTAAAAATGTCAGAAGACAATTCCTCACAAACCAAAAACTAAATGATTAGCTAAACGTTCTTACATTAACACAATTGCATAAATATGTACTAAAAAATATTCGGCCAAAAATCGAATATCACTATTCGGCCGCAAACCAAATAAAGCCAAAGTAAACAAACCGTAGCGTCAGTAGAAGTTTCGACCAGGACATCGGTATTTAGTAGAATACCGAATACTTGAATTTTTGGCTGAATAAGCCGAATACCGAATAATACCGGATATTCGGTGCATCCCTAATTCTGTGAAGTCTTGCCGTAACAGAAAACTCGCACTAAGCACGTTCTAGTAACCATCACAGCGCCGCTATTGACAACTAATAAATATGTGGCAACTTGGGGCAAGGCAGGCTCTGCTGCATTGTTATTTTGTAATGCATAGAGCTATTCTTGTAGGCTTGAAGAGCTTTAACGCTGGTTAGCATTTCGGCTGTGGTAAGCCTGTAACAACTTACGTCATTTTTCCAAACTCTAACTGCAATGATTCATTTTTCTTTCTTTTGGATGGCGATCAGTTGGCGATATTCAGTGACATTGCAGCCCCAAGTGGATAGAGCCAACTTTTAGCAAAAAGTCGCACTAAGTTTTAGAGGGCTTTGTTTCTGGGGACGTTTTGTTTATGCATCCTTTCTTACGAATTATTGCTGCATTAGGCGTGTTTAGGCCATTTTTAAGCCTTAATGATCTTTCTAAGGCACCGCCGCACAATCAAATATCGGCATGAAAACTCGCATCGTCCCCCTGGGGCATGCCGATTTTGGCCGTGATCCGAGCACTTTCATTTTTTTTTTTTTTTT
>JAHWFP010213328.1:0-22797 GCA_023313725.1 Lithobius niger
ACCTGCATTTTTAAATAGGATTTTTGCTTCTTGGATTGGTCCAAGCCCCTCAGTGAAGCTGATATGATTTAAAATGTTGTTTTCTGGATGTATTACATTTTATTTTCTTAAACTTAAGTTAAAATCAAAAAATTTAATTAAAATAAAAATAACTGGTTAAGTAAGACCATACTTGAAGATTCTTTGCAGCGCAGATGCCTAAGAGTCTTAGCAACGCTAAGCATACTTGAAGTTTTTTGCAGCCCGTAGTTATTGCATGCACTGTTGACTCAATCAAACACACGATTTAGAAAAGAAAATGGCGGTGCAGGATCGACCAGCTATGAATCGTTAAACTATAGCTGCCCAAAATAGGAAACAACTTAATGTTAATAAAGTCCTGAAATCATCAAACATACAGGAATCAACTGTAACGTATTCTGCTTAGTATATTACCATCCTAGATGGTATTTTATGGTTATACGATGCAAACTACTCAACAAAAGTTGGTGTAAACAGGTAAGTGGCCCACTAAAAACGCGCGAAAATGTGTTATTCATCCAATCCAAGATTCTACTATCAAGCACAGTTTTACAATGATTTAAGCTACGGAAATTAATTTTTTGTTCCAAGACCTCTAAGAATTCATCTCAACTATCGCATACCCCTTGAAAACGCAATGTAGATGACAATATCTAGTGATTTAGTGATCTCTGCCGATTTTTGGAAGGTTAGGCCAACCAAGATAGCGGTCCCGGTACCGGTTCCGATACCACGGAACCGTACTCAGAACCGGAATCGGTACACCACTAGTAACTAGACTAGAAATTAACCCAAATTCTGACATAAAATCCTCAAAAATTTCTATAATTTTTTTGGAAGTTGTGGCCTTCATTATTTTTACAAATGGAAACTTTGAGTGGGCGTCAACAATGATTAGGAACACATGTCCATCCAGTAACCCACAGAAATCTGTGTGGACATGTTCTTTCAGCTTTAAGGCATATTCCCAGTTGTGTTGCCTATGAACTACTCGCGATAATGATATCTCACAATCGATAGCGATTTTATTGCGACAAGTAAAATATGGTTTAATCTCTGGACCGCTGACACTTTCAGGCCATCCACGTTTAGCATACTTCAAAGCTTTGCAAAGGACAGTATCCTTAGTTGTAGCTTTAGCTTATATATCCTCTAAGGTAGGCAATGTTTCGATGCATTGTGCTGCCAAAACCCAATAGTGCTTTATTTCCTCTTTGAACCTTTTTGTGTTGGGTAACAGTAGGCAACTTAGAGCATTTGCTGTAAAATTAGCCTTCCCCGCGATATGCTGAAACGTATATTTGTATTCATTCAGCATGAGCGTCCAGCATTGCACACGAGCAGCAGCCATCTGAGGAATACCTTGTTTCTTGCCAAAAATCCGTAGCAGATCTTATTGGCCAGACTGGAAATAAAATACTGATCATAGAGATATTCGTGAAATCTCTTTATTCTCCAGTAGACGCTCAGTGCCTGTCTGTCCAAATGAGAGTAGGCTTGTCCACTGGAATTAGTTTCCTGGAAGCCAAAGCAATGGGGCGATCAGTACCGTTTGGCATCACATGCATCAAACAACAGCCTACCGCATACGGACTTGTGTCACAATTAAGTTTGACTCAAGTTTTGGGTTATAGTGAACCAAAACCTTAGACTGCACAAATAACTTTTTAACAGTTTCAACCGATTTTTGAACATTCTTCCTCCCCATATCCATTTAACTTTGGGGCTTAATAGGCTAGTAACAGAGGCCAAAACTTGTGCCAGGTTTGGTAGGTACTTTGAGTACTGGTTTATAAACCCTAAAAAATGTTGTAACTCAGAAATATTAGTGGGGTGTGGCGCTTTTACAATAGCATCGATCACGTCTGGTAGCGTGTGCATGCCATCCTTATCTATGATATGGCCTAAATATTTAAGCTTTGGCCGTGACAGTCCGCATTTATCAATCCCAAGGCGCAATCCAGAATTTTGTAAAGCTACAAGTAGCTCGTGTTCATGAACTTTACCGAAGGGCATCCTTAGCCACTTAAAAAGACCAATCGGCGTGTTGGTCATTAATGGATTTTGCAAATCTTTAACTCTATATGTAGGAAAGCTTCCTTGAAATCCATCAAGCTAAACGTGTCACAACATGCCAAATCGCTAAATAATTCAGCAGCTATTGGCACCGGATAATGTTCGATTTCGAGTTGTGGATTTAATGTAGTGCTATAATCACCCGCTACTCGTAATTGACGGTTCGGTTTATGGATGATCACGATTGGAGTAGCCCAGGCGCTTGTTGTGACTGGTTCCAAAATTCCCAATGCTACGAGCATCAGCCTTTAACTGTATTTTAGCTTTGTACCCTCCGAACTTTCTCAAATCAAGTTGAAAAAGTTTCGGATATTTTAATTCTTTGCCTTTAACTTTTGGTTTTACAACTTTCTTCGTTTTGCAACTTTGCACACTGTAATTTTGTAACGACCAAAATTCATCCATTTTAATCATAAATTTACACATCCAGTCTTTAACCAACAATGCTGGTCCTTCTTCACCTGACACAATCATGTCTACAATTTCAGTTTGTTCACCGTTTTTAACTTTGACATTGATAATACCTAACACTGAGAGGTTCGCCATTGTACTGCATCAGGGCGAAACTGCACTGTTGAAGTTTGCAACTTGAAAAATAGCTCTTGTACCATGAAATGGGAATAATGGTTCCGTCACAACCACTATCGAATTGTAATGACAATTATGGCAATAAATCCACCATTTGTCTACCTTCGTGTACTTCGTCATGCAAGCCAAATTTACGGTTAGTGTGTTGTTGGAAAAATAGTCACTGCCACTCTCAACTTCAGACTCGGTTTCACTTTCAGATTTAGCAGTAGAGGATTCGTTATCACGTTGCAATTTGTTAACCTTTTTGTACCCGTATTTAAATTTAGATTTCTTGTGCTCTTTTGTCTTATGCAAGGTTTCTTAGGCCTTAATGCCCGTTTACGTTTGTTAATAGATTTTTTTCTTATAAACAGCTTTTAGGTGACCCTTCCGTGACAGCACCCACAAGAATACTCTTTGTATTTGCACCTCGAGCGGATATGACCGTACTTTCTGCAACAAAAACACCAGATGCTCGTGCTTTGTTTTGTTTTAATGCTTGGATTAAATTTGCATTTAATAAAATTCGTTGCTCCCGAACCACCCAATTGGTGGTCAGTAGCAGTCAATTTGGTCAACAGTTGCTGCTTTGAGAGATAAAGCTAATCAGTACAGTCATTAGGTGCTAAGACCTTTTAAAGCAACTCACGCTGTAATAATTCTGAATGTATTCCACCAATAAGCTGGTCACGAATCATTTCTTTGTTTACTGCCGTGACTGAGTCGAAATCGCAAAACTTAGTCATCGTTTTGAGTGCTGAAATATATTCACCGACCGACTCCCCTACTTGTTGGTTTCATCTAAAAAAATGTAAACCCTCTGAAACAACACTTGGACGGGGCTCAAGGTCAACTAATATGCCTTGACTAAGTCATCATGCGTCATTTCACTAGGCAAATTTATTAAAAATATGATCAAACATCTCACGGTCCATGCTCGCCATCAAAACATCAACACAATCATCATTGGCAAGCTTTTTTGCTTTGAAAAAATATGCTAATCGCTGTATATATTTATCCCAAAGGACAAACTCATTAGCGAATGGCTCAAACAAACCACTAGTTTTTCGATTTCGATTCCGTAATTGACAATGGGAAAAAAATTTAATTCAATAAAGTTAAGTCCCTTCTTAACGCGAAATGGAACAATCCATTTAAATTCACAAGGCGAATTAATTAACCAAATGCAGTCAAATTCATCCTTAGGAACCATTCACAAATTCCGTCCCCCTCCGAAGGGGGGGGGGGGCCCGCGCCCATCAGCCCAGTGTAACAAAATGTGACATGGGGGATTGGGGGAGTGGGTTTGTCAAAAATGTGACCTCACACTATTATATTTTATAAAAAGAAAAAAAATTGTAATACTCTTCACTGTACATTGACGTGCTCAGGTGTCAGCAAAGTTAGGGGCTGCAAAACTGCTTCTAGCTGACCTTGTGTCACTATTCTAGGAATTAAAGTGGAACTGTCACCGAATGAAAGTCTGCAGAATGTGGCAAGATCTAGCGCTATCTACACTTGCTTGCATCAGGCCACATGCTTTGTGGAATATAATGTATAGCTCATTCTGAATGTTAGGTTGGGAATGGCTTGAATTGAAGTTTTCTCTTCAACCAGTTTTTCCATCCACAATACGACATGTCATTAACGCCTAGAAGATCTGAAATGGAGGAAATATCAGTGAGATAGCCTCAGTACATTCCTAAAGTGTGCATGGGCTCAGAAACATTACTGTCTGACGTCATAGCATTGATTCTGGAGAGCTTTGGCTCGAAGCTTCGCAGAGGTGTTGAGTTAGGTTGTACTATTTTATCGGCCGGATTTTGAGAGAAAACAAGTCCATTTGCGACTAATTTGTACGTTGTGGCCGCCGAAAACAATGCTGCTTTGATTGATTTGTACTATTACAGGGGACATTAGTTACAGCCCAAAAGAATGCCAACTGAGATGCTACGTCTCTTTTCCTAAAACGAGTTCCGGCTACACGAACGTGCTGGTGCACTTACATTTTACTTTAAAACTTTTTGGTGGTAGTGTGACAACTTAAATAGTGTACTTGCAACCAAATGTAGGCTAAATATCTGGTTTTCAAGCTAACAAAAATTTGTCAAGGAAAGTTATGTAAAATGAATCGCAAAATAGATGTTACGATTTATGTCTAAAACTATGCTCCACCGATTGTCTGCAGAACATAACTCCGTCTCTTAGCAACTTCCTCCGCAATCTACTTTGTTGTCTCAATCCTGGCCTCGCCCCCCCCCCTGCCTTCGAGAATAGAAGCGCTCCAGAAATGTGTTCGTGCTCTTGTCGATTGTGGCATGTGAACGATCCTAGGTAGAACCTAGCAAAATTGTCCCTCTCCGTTCGGAGTGGGCAATTGCAGTTGAAGAGAATATTAATTCGTGTATTTCCATTTTCTTTTCCTTTATTTGTGGCTTCTCAATTTTTTAACTGGCTCATGTCAGATAAAATTAGCCGTTTTTTAAAGTTTGTGCAGGTCCACAAAATTGCATTCCCGGAAAAAAAAATTTCGAAGGGAGGGGAGGTGAGGTCAGTGTGACATACATTTTCAGGAGGGTATGAGTAGGTGTGCCAATATATGGCATGGGGGAGGGAGGGGGTCATAATTGGCCAAAAAAAGCGTGATGTACTTTATGAATGGTCCCTTAACTCGTTACTATTAAATTCAAAACTAATTTAATATTAATCCAGTTCCCCTCACGTCCTAGCCTAATAAATTTATTCGAACAGCTTTCAAAACATACCGTTACTTGCTTTCTATAAATTTATATCGGGTTAACAAATTTGCAAAGTTGACTCGTCTAATAAATTATTAATAAACAAAAACGGAACGTTAAATGTTTAGGGTAAGGGTCTAAAAGTCAAAACCTAGAATGAACACGGACAAGCTTTGACAGTAAGGGTCTAGGTGTAAAATTTTGTAAGAGGCTGGTAAGCATTAGACCCTTACTACCCGGTGGTTAGCTTAGTTCTACTCTATTCGGACAGAATGTGTATGAACTGTTGTAGCAGGTTTCTTGTTCTTAGAATATTGTTATGGAACTTTAGGAACACAAGATTCTTGTGAAGTTTGGCATTTTGTCTTTTGATGCTTTAGAATTTTTTATTATATTTTGTAGATTTACGTTAGAGGATAATCAGTAATGCTCTCTGCTGCGAATACCCTGCTATGTTACTAAATGGACAAATAATTTTCAACATAAAGCAAAGCAGCAAACGTATACCAACCACTGGATCATCACATGGGTCATTGTAGGAGGATTTCCTGTTTTTCGTCAAAATGTATTTATTTATAAATTATTAAAGTAGCTATCAAAAACAACAATTTGCTAGCCTACTATAATTTATATTGCGTCCAACAACTAACACGTTTACTAACCAACTAACAAGTGAATTTCAACAACACGCGCATATAAATAATTCAATACTAACAAGTTTACTAACCTACTAACACGAGTAGTTCAAGAACACACCAAGCATAAATGTACACAACAACAAGAATTTCATAAACAAATACATAAACTGCTTTTGCAAAAAATCACAACATTATTATTTTCATAGACGAAAGACAAAGCTCTCTATTGGGCTAAAGTTTACATTAGGCACATACTCCCTATCCTTACGATATTGATTCCAAATGGCTCCAACACTTTCCTAAATACAGAGACAGTTGGTTTTAGAGCGCGGAAATGACTTAAAACAGTAGATTTGTAGCGCCACAATTCGTACATCTATACAGTGTTTGCGTTCGCTGGCAGGGCCGGCAAGGCGCCTTATATTTTTTTTCGTAAACAGTTCCGATAGGCATAGGCGGGTTGTTATTGTCAGTTTCGTGTGCCTTCCGTGAAAATTAAAGGTAGGTTTTTTCTCTTTTCTCGAATTTCGGGCCATGTGCGTAAAGGGAACATGGGAAGAAAACGGGCTCTCGTCCAATATGTATATATTTTTTAATGGACTAAGAATTACCTGCTGAGTAATGTTTTCTTCTTCCATTTTTGGGGCAAACGCACCGTTTGGCTGTGTTGAAGGTCCAAGGTGAGCACCGCGCTGGAACGCATGAAACTGGGTGAAAGTCCGGCAAGTAAAACGCCAAACCCCAACCAGTTCAATCCCTCTAGTGAAATGCCGAAGCCGGTTTCTAACCTAACCGACAATAACAACAAAACCACACGAAACTGACAATAACAACCCACCTATCTGAACTGTTTACGGGGAAACAAGTATCAGCAGGGAACATGGGAAGAAAAGGGCCTCTCGTCCGTCAGCGCAAAGAGTGCAGCTTTCATGAATTTCTGACGGCCAAACGAAGCCTTTGCCCCAAAGATTTTATGAGAAAATATTGTTCATTTGATCATTTTACGTCATTCTAGCCCAACAAGAGATCAATCGGTGAGGAGTCCTTATTCTTCCCTTAAGCAGCGTAAAGTAAACTTGTTCCTTCTTGTTTATTTTACTATCGAAAGTGATCGTGGAATGAATTTATAATTCTGCCTTTATTCCGTTGGCTACGTACCTAGTATGCACTATCCCGTTGCCTCACACGTTTGTCGAATTAAAACTACAACAAACTGTTACACTAAATAATCGATTATACAATAATTACCTGATTAGCAGGAGCCACATAGCAACCCGAATTGCCAATGCGCGTAGAATCCTAGGACAGCCTCCTCAGCGAACCGTAAAGTAGCCGCCATTTTTTTCAGTGGTTCGCCAATAGCCCAACAACAGATAGAATTCCGTTTTCCGTGCATGTTGTCAAAAGCTGAAATAAGCTGGGCCAGTTCTAGTTCAACTTTTTTTTCATACAGAAACATAATTGGCAAAAGGTTTTAGTCAAGGACCTACAACCCTTCATATGCAAACGATTTAACCATAAACTCTTCAATAACAACGCCTACAATTTGCTGACACGTCTTCTAATCGAAATCATAAAAAATCGACTAATATTTCAGTCACTTCCGGTCAGACGCTAAAGGTGATAGGCATGACCCGTTCAAATAAACGACTGGAGTGGGACGCGACGTCGTTAAACAATGCCTCACGACGCAAGCTCCTTTTTTTCCCCGACTGTATTTCATTAACTGCTTTATGTATTATATGCATGCAGTTAAAAATGCAATAAACAACGTTTACCAGTCTTAAAAGTGGACACCAACAAATAATCGTGCGTGCGGCAACTTCAAATATTCGAGGACTAATTTAACCATGTTTTTAACATCAGAATTCCTCTGTCTATTATAAATGGAGGTGACCCGGCACTCTTGCGCTGCAAGAGACACGATCCTGGTAAAATTACTCATTAAATGTTCATAACACACAAGATTAACTAAATTAGCAATTGCACAAAATTACTAAATCAAGATTCCGGTAGTAACTAGCAATCACCAGGATCACCTCAAGCGGTACAAAACAGCAACAAAGTTAGACAATTTTAAATTCAACCCTACGGATGTCTAATCTCTTCACCAAATAGAAAATTTCGCTTACCATCAACTGAAGCTGGAGCCGACAGGTAACGAAAATTTAAAACCATCGCCTACTTTATGTACTGACATAATACCTAAAGTATGCGATGCAAATCATAGCTTACGTTATAAACACTAAGTATATAGTCGGCAATGTGCTACTCTACAGGAGCCTGTGTCAGCATAGTTACCAATGGCCGCCGAATCCGTAGGACGGACAGCGTTGAAAGTCATGACACAGAAGGTCACCCAAACGCGCATTAATGTTTAATGGTATCCCGTAAAAACCAACAACGAGGCATTAGGTAAGAGAAAGGTTAACTGTGCATCTACAAATGTAGTTTTAATTACTGTCCATTTTCATACTTTCACAGCGCAGTGCAACATAATGGTCATTTACTTGCCGATCTACAAAAACGAGGGAATGAACACTATTATAAAATAATAGTTTGATGACAAAGTATTTTCCTACACATACTCAAATCAGCTTCTTAGGTTTTGAACAGGTTTGGAGTTAGGTTGTGTTAGGGCATAAAAAGGGTAAGCCCATAGTGATGCTCTGGTGCTTAGTAATGTAGTTATTATAGGTTAGGTCTGCTGCCTTTGCCGAATATCACCAACCAAAGTTCGATTTTCCCCACGGAACGACTTTCATAGTTGGGGTCCGTCGATCGTCGTAAAACTTATGTCTCACACCGTCTGGTCTTTGATGTATTTATTGCACGGCTGTGCCATACGGGAGGACCAGGGGGGGAGAGGCCAAAAAAAAATAACTAGGGGCCCAAATTTGTGTGGCGTGTATGGTTAAATTTACAAAAAAATATTATCTTTTTAAAATTCCCTTACACTGATTAGCCTAGCGCTTATGAGTAATTAACAAAAAAAAAAATTAACCAAAATTTATCAATAGCAGTATAGCTGCTGTCAAAGTCACGTATTTTCTTCCCAATTGCTCTAAATCCCCACTCGAAATCCGTAGCGACCCAACTCATGCCTGGTTAACGTGATTGATAACCCCCGTTAAGGAGGAAGCGATCATTGAAAGTGCGGGCAAATGGCGGTGGCCAGTAATTCACTGGTAGATTTTCCACTGACAAGATAACCATGGTAAAATTAAGCAAACGGAGTCAGTGACGCAGGGCCGGACCAAAAAAAAATTATGTGAAGAAGAAATCAAAAAGAAGCATGCATCTAAGGAAAAGTTAGTGATATAAAAAAAAAAAGAAGATACCGTGGGTACATTTAATAGTTATGAATTTGCCCTGAACTGTGTGCGATGTGCATCAGTCATCAAATAGCCGCCCTAGGACTGCATACGTATTTACTCGGGCTACCTATTATTTTATGACGTCTTATACAGTTACTGTTACCAAATATCATGTTAATTTTCTAATTACTTTCACCCTGGCAGTTCTGGCTTGGTTTTTCGGACGTAGGCTACCTACAATTTATTTCATTGCTACTGCTTGTTGATTGTTTCAATTCTGTGGCACGCGACACGAAACTTACAGCCGTATTCCAGAAATCCACTCAAGTGTGAGAGGGCAAATGTAAGAGCAAACCTCTTGAGGTAAGGGTCAACAATTTTAGTACAGCCACAAAAGCGAATGAGTGTCCTATCATCTGAGGGTATTTCTATAGATGAGTTTTGACGCTTACACTCACCTTTAGCACCACTCACACTTGAGGGGATTTCTGGAATACGCCTGTCAGTGATTTTACCTGTTGGTTTTTAGATTACCGCGCCAGCCATAATTACGGCATCAATGATTGATTATTCTTAAAAATTACCACTCGTCCATCAAATTGAGACAACTTATTTTTTCGGGTTTGACTGTTTTGACAAAATAATACCCCATCACTACAAATATCGAAGATAGCTACATCGTTACCACACCGAACTAAATAAGCTTCATCTCCACAATGTTTGTCATGAACTGCAATTGTGAATGCATTTTTGGGTGAATGCATGTCTTGCTTATTGCCTAAACCAATATGCAAGAATTCTAATTCAAGAATTCCCTATAAATTCTTGCAATAAGTAATAGTTGCAGCACCCCTGGCGAACTGTATCGGATTTATCACCCGATGGGCAATACCTGCAAATGGCCAATCCGCGAGATCTACGTCAAGTTGACGTCGAGGCCGAAACACCATCCAGACGTAGTTTGAGAGAATTGGCCATGTAAGGGAATCGCCCATAGGCTCAAAACTGATTCGGTTCACCCCGGATGGTGTAACTACTTTATCGCACGGTGGCAAACATTATGTCATCATGTTTGCATAATTGTGCATTGATGCAGTCAGGTTTTCGGCCGATACCATTTTGACTGGGAGGGTGTTTTGTGTCTTGAGGGTGGGATTTTCTTTAAAAAAAGGTGTAGGAGAAACGCTTTTAAAAAAATTTAATGGACTGATGTCTATTATCGTGTTACACATCACGGAAACTTCATAAAAATTACGTCGTTCACTGCACAGTTACGTTATGTGACATCACTCCACTTTAATGTAATGACATCGTCCCATTTTACAACGCTAAAAATGATCGGCGATATATCCCATATCACACACTGTAAACTGTGGTGATATGGGATATATCGCTGATCATTTTTAGCGTTGTAAAAGTTATGGACCGTGCGATAAACTACTTTTACAAATCACTCATTAGTGATTGCTTATTGTGACGCCAATGTCACGCTATCTCAGTCCATGCTGTGCAGCCAATGGGTCAATGACAATTTGGTCGCATAGAAAATATAAGCCGTGCGGAAATTCAGTTCAGCAAAAACTGAACTCGCCATAGTGGTTAAGTGGGTTTAAGTAAATAAGTTAATCTCCATGAAGTTGATCACCATAAAATCAATTTTCAGTTTATTATAGCTTGTACATCTGCCTAAGTGCCATCAGAACCGCACTTTACGCTGGGACGATAAACATCCTACCATCCCAGTCAAAGCTGCCAAAACTAACTGCCGGAAAATGTGAAGAGTGAAACTCTGGGTCACTGTCTGGGTGTGCACTAAATCTACATTGCACCAAAATGTCCATCACCCAAATATCGCCAACATTTTAAAGATTAAGATAACTTAGGACCATATTGTCCAAGCTGGTGATCAATTTCTAACTGGCATTTTATTTATTTATTTATATTTTGAACTTGGAACCAAATTGCAGGTGGTCCTTTTTTTGTTGGGACTGTGTTTTCAGCACCGAATTGTCGCAGGTAATCCTGACCTGCGACTGTTATTTTGTGTTGTGTCTTGCCCTGGAGTAGGGCGGCCGGGGGGGGGGGGGGGGCACGAGGGGGATGCAAAGCTGACGTAGGCCCGTCCCTGCACCATTGGTTTTGATTTTATATCAAGTTAGCCAATGTAAGTTTTTTTTAATTTCAGTTCACATTTTATTTTTATGAACATTTGAAAATCAATTGTTAGCCCAACTCCAGTTATATTTTATCCAAAAAATAAACATCACAAATGCAATGCCAAATTTAAATTTAGGAGACCCCATCTGCTTATAAATGTATAAATGCTTTTTGTAATGCAACAGCTGTGGAATTTTTATTGGGGGTGGGGGGTGATGAGGGGAAAGGGACCTCGAGTAGTAGTTGTATTGGGGGTTCCTGAACGAGCTGAATGCCACTGCCGTGATCAACTATTTACTGTCGTGGTTCTGTTTTCCTTATTTCAGTACCAAGACTATAGTTGTTTTAAATTCCATGACGAAGTGGTGTGGTGGCTCATTGTCTATATAAACATGGCGGGCTATTGCTGCTCGGATAGAGGAAGCATTACCAAAGATACGGAAGGTGATGAGATGATTTACGAGGAGGAGCGACTGAGTTACTATTGGCCGGTTCCGTTTTCCCTTCCAACCAACACAGCGGAAGTGCTTAAAGCCAGTTTCGTCATCGTTTCTTGCGACCTGGCGCAGCAGGTCATTACATCAATAATGGATGAACAGGAAGTTGTGGCCGTAGATTGCAGAGGTAAATGTGGGTAGAATTACTCACAACATTTTGAAGGGCGATTTTTGTCAATTCTAATTACGAATGCATATACTTCCGTTTGGCTGGGAGTGCCCATATTGTAACTATCACTTTATATTCCATCCCTTGTGATAAAGTCGTCTGGGAGAGAAGCTGCAAGTTTCGTATCTCGGCTCCAGGACAGTTGATTCAGCATCGTTTGAAAGCATTAATAAAAGATGTCAACCTTCCTGCATCCACATGAAATTGAGCCAAGAGGCGAGATACGTGAATTCTACCCCAGTCTGCCTTGGCTTGAAGCTATTTCCTTTCAGATTTCAAGGTCGTTTGTACGTCTTTGGTCTGTGGCATGAAGAGTTGCGGCATGCCTAGGCTAATCATTGCATGAGTGATATGTTTTACACGTATTTATTAGGTTAAAAACCTACACAGCGTATTTTTAACAGGGTTTATCCCAGAAAATAGATACAAACAATCGTTCCACAAATGGCTCCAAATCGTTCCACAGAAATCGTTCCTCATGAAGTCGCTACCCAGAATGGGAGATGAAAGAGGGTTAATATCATAGACACTTCGTCGAGGCCTATGGCTCTCCTTTATGCGGCCCCTGGTATAGTTCCATTTTTGGCCCTATTTTACACTCCTGAATTGCAAAAGAACTGTTGATATCTGTTGCATGAACGATTTTAACCAGTTTCAGCTTACATTTTCTTAACATTCTCAACATGTCTTAGTTTGCTGTCACTTGATGGTACTGAATCGTCTGCTATGGTACTACTTTCCATCTAATGGCCTTTTAATTCGAAAGGGTTCCTTTCTGACAAATTCTTCCCAAAAGTGGGAACATATGATATTGCAAGAATAACAATGTGTTTAGTAGTTTTATGACTTGAAATATTTATTTACATTTATTTGTCTACTGAGTTGCAAGGCAAAACCGTACCTTTGGTGGCCATTTGGCGTGTCATCTTGAATTTTCATCGATTGAAATAAGGCTTACTGGAGTGTTTGTGGTGGGTATACCTCAGGGTGTCCCACCTCTTTGTTATTCCTTCCCTGCCGCCAGGAAGGCTCTGTAATTAGGTGTTGTTTATGCGCACCACTAGATGGCGTGCTACACCAATAAAGGTTATAAATACAGGTGCATAACACCTAACGGAGCACTGCTCCTTCATCACTCTAATAGACTTGTCTTTCCTTGTGGCTTGGCCTCCTAAAGAAACGCCTGTCACATTTGTTTCAATGGCGACGAGAGTGTTTAACTAATTAAATTAACTTCATTAATGATGACTAGTAAGTCTAGTTAAACTCACTTGTGCCTGTGGGTATTATTTTGTGGCTCGTCCCAGTGCTTCGGTGCTAAATTCTTTTTATTTTAATGCAGATGCAAACTCTTTTCCATCAACAGCCTTTTACGGAATTAGGGTATCTCAGATAAAAGAACGTCACCCCACACAGGTATGCCATCTACAAACTCATGGTGAAGCCTCGTAAATTTTTTTTGCTGAGTCATGTTTCACACTTAAAAGTCACCAAATAAAGCGATCACCTGCAAGGACCCGGTGTAATTTGAAGGATGAGCGTGGGAAATGAGCAGGAATGTGCAATGAGTATGGCAAGCAGCCACGTGGTACTTTCAGTTATTTTGTTTTTCACAAATCGAACAGTCAGCATTAATGAACGGGTTCAGGTCCTGGTCGAGGCAGTTGTTGTTTTCCTTCTTTCTCTCTCAAACTAGTGTCTTCCCACAAGGCCAGTATTTAATTCAATGATATGTTAACCTATACCTTGTAGTTTCATGTTTCTTTAGTTTCTTTTCTGCGTTTCAACTTTGATTATATATGCTACTGATCGGACATCTTGCTAATAGACTGCATGACGTCGAGTCATCATGCTGATCCGTTGCTAAATGAGGTTTCATATTTGAAGCACTAGGTGTATTACCAGTATCGTATCTGTATGGGGTCATGTTCTATAATATTAAACTGCGTCAGTTTTCTATTTAGTTTATCATTTTAAACAAAGCAATTTCTTTTGTGAGGTGCTTGCCATGATGCTATATGCTCATGTGTTTCATAGTGTCAGCTAAACTACTATGTAAAGACAGATCTATAATTTTAAAAGAGCATTAAGATACTTACCTATGCAGTTACAGGTTTCCCTTAATCTCCGAAATAGCAAAAGGCATGTGACCAACTGTAATTAAAGCTGTTGCAGTCTGAGAGATTGGAGCAGGTGCAGAGTTGAATTAACTTGTGATAAAGTCTATCACCTGTCGGATGTAGAAGTCCAGTTTTTGGTGACTACCTCGTGTTGACTGACAGTCCTAAACACTGAAGAATCCTTGATACAGGCCCGCATGCCTCTTTATGGAGCAGGCACAGAGTTGAATTATCTTGAGATGAAGTTTACCACCTGCACAGGTTGTAGTCTGGTTTTTGGTGACTACTCTTGTGTTGACTGATATGATAGTCCTGGACTCTGAAGAATTTTTGATAAAGGCTCCCTCTTGATGGGTACAAATGAGTGCACCAACATGTGATGAAATGCGGTAGACTTCATTGCAAGTTGAATGAAACTAAAACTGTTTGCCGAATTTCAACCAGTGCACAGAAAATATTGTAGTGGTATTACCCAAGCACAGTTTTGTCCGTTAGCTAAACAAACATCAACGTTATTCACATTACATATTTTAAAGTAGAAAACGTTAAAGCTGAGTTAAAATCGTAACGTTTACAGTATGTTGTCAGACTTTGGAAATCCCATGACACAAGTTTCAGCCTTTTCAGTCTTTAGTTATTTTTCCTCAGACGCCTAAAAACGACCCATTTCCACTCGACGGAGGTGTCTAGTGGAAGCCACACACTTTTATACACGATATGTAAGATCGATGGTGATGCTGTCGTTAGATCTTAGTGGAGCGTGTCTTAAATATATTTAGGGTAGAATGTCAACTATGAAGCAGAAATCAATTTTCTAGGGGGGAAACAGTTGTGTGCTACTAGATGGTGCTGCATCACTCACTCTTTCAGAAGGTAGCTAGCTACTCGGCTCTTTTTTTTTATTATTTTGAAAGTGGGTATTTAAACCTTTACTAAGCCATTGTTAAGTACAGTATTTGTAAACATAATCATTTCATAAATCTGTACCACAAACCGTTGGGAGCTATATTCGTTTCAGTATTTCTAGGTTCACTGCAGAGTATTGCCTTACTTCAAGTGGCGACAAAAAATGGATTGTGTTTTATATTTGACTTGTTTGTTTGCCCTGATATAATGAAGAAAGGTAGACTGCGAGACTTGTTGGAAGACTCTGCCATAACCAAGGTAAATGCTTACAAATTGGAGACGAAACAGTTAATTCATAGGAAAATAAGAGCTTTGTGAGGTTTCTTAGTGATCAAATCACAGTAGAATAGAATGATTTTAAAGCCAAAGAGAGATCCACTGGGTGCTCATTGGGAGTGAAGTGAGAACATGCTCCTCATTGAATTCCCCAAAGCCACGATACCATAAGCAAAACAAAAAAAAAAAACAATGTCAATGCATTATGAACGCTATATTCTGTTGTGTCCCTACCTCATTTTCCCCATTCTCCCTAAAATACATCCATTCATTCTTCATTCCCAGTAAAACCATGAAATATGCCATGACAACATTCCTCTTTCCCACTTGCTTTACATTTCTTCTTCAATTTCACCCTTTATCCTCTCCCCACCCTCCTCCTCTCTCCTAATGTTGAATAATACAATCCTGTTGTGAAATTATTTGCCTTCCCCCGACAAATTTTCAAGAAGTTATCAACCTCCTTCGTGTTTCTCGCATCGCCGAATCCCAATTAGGCGAAAATGAGTCCCGTTTTGATCTCAATTAAGTCCTGCTTAAAATTTGGCAAATAATGGAAATTCTCATTTCACCGTATCAAAATATTCTTTAAAATGTAACATTAGGGAAGTTAAAGAAGTATTGCTATAACTAGTAAAGAATTTGTGATTAGTTGTGGTTTCTGGTGTTATATGTTTACCTTCAGTGAGTGCGGCAGCACGAGCGAAACAGGCAATTTGGGAATAAAAATTATTTGTCGAAACGGAAACTTCTCTTTCGCTGAAAGTTAAGAAGCTGAATTTATTTTTGTATTTTAGGTGATGTACAATTGTGCCCATAGCGGTTCTGTACTTTACAACCAGTTCCAGGTGATGCTGATCAATGTATTTGATGTCACGGTAAGTCAAATTTAATATATTGCCCATCCGAAGGCTATTTATTTCTACTGCCCCCACACTCGCACTCTTCTGAACATCCCAACCCATCTATTCGACCGCTAGGCATGTGTTTGTGTGTGTGGGGAGTGGGAGAAGTTGATACTGTTCAATGTTCATGATGTTGTAGACAACTGGAACTAATTGATGAGCTCCCATCCATTTTTTTTCCTATTTTTCCTAATTTTACTATTATTCGTGTTTGCTACTAAACACTTAAGGGTTTGAACCCCCAACAACCCTCCCCCCCAATCCCCCCTTCCACCCCTCCAAAAAAAATTGGCAGTGTGGAGCTGTGGCTCCTGCTGCCTTTTTCTTTCCCTTCCCCCAGTGGCCCCTCTGAGTTGGCTAGTGAAAAATCCACTCAAAAGACAAAAACCTTGAATTTGGTTTAATGGTTATTTTATAAACCGTGTAGTACCCATACGATTTATCCTAAAGCTTATGGAATGTCGAAATAATAAAGAAAACTGTGGTACCGCTTTGGGGGCAGGTTATTGGGTCGCTTCTAGGAGGTGACCTACGAACTTATCACTGATTGCTTTGATGTGGTTTGGAAGAAGCTTCTTGTGTGTGAAAGGAACAGTCTTGCAAGGCCTTCGTATGTGAGATGCTGTCAGTTGGACACCCAGACTATTCTAATGTTGAGCAGTGTTAGAATACTGCTCTGCCAAAAAATACCTAATAAGTTTATTCTAAAAGCTACCAAGAGGACAAGTATAACTGTTTCGCTAACTTTAAAATCATGTTATATAATTATGCAGACGTTAGCAGCAGGTACCCGCAATGGCACCACGCATCTGGTAGGAGGGAAAGCATTGGGGGAATGCTTTTCAGTACAGCATGCTTCTCGAAAGGACAGCTTCGAGATTGTCTTGAGTTTGATTTATTTCCGCCAGCATGAATGAACAAGTGACCACTAGGAAGGGGGGATCATCAGCCGTGGGGGAAATAACTCAAGGCCGTCTCGAACTGCCCCTTCGAGCAGCATGCTACCCTGTAAGGTTTTTCCCCAATGCTTATTGCATACAACTCATTTGGGTGATTTGAGTCATATTTCGCGCTGGTGTACCCGCAGTATGATCATTGAAAAATATAATAGAAGTGATCGTTGGGTTTCCTTGGTGTGAGCGGTGATGGGGCACTTTGGAATCGAGTAACAGTCCAGAAACACAAGCAGAGAACTCGTGTTGGCTAACTGGGTAATTTGTCGTTGAGTAGCCTGTAGCATGTGCGACGACGGATGCCTTCGAAATCTTGGAACATTGATGCTGTACGACAACAAATATGTAATTGCAGGACGGAGAGCCAGGTGTACTCCATTAGCGATAAATAAACGTGTATTCAATATGCAATAATTTTGGCTTAAGTTTAATTCAAATTCAAAAACTACACATTTAACAAATAGATTTAAAATAATGAAAATAATGAAGGTTGGTTAGGAAGCAACCACCATCTCGTAGGGTAAAAGCTATCCATCAACAATACTAGTCAGACTGACGAAGAAATGGGATATAACCCAATCCTAGCAGACATGCATGCATCGTGGTCATTTTTAACGGTACCTATCAGCATGAAAGAAGAAAATCCTAATGCCGAATTTTCCCTTCAGCGAACGATTATGTTGTTACAATGACAGTGACAATTGATGTACTTTTCAATTGTTAAGCGACTGGCTGATAAATGTAGGATCAGCCACTTTCCGAGGTAAGGAGTGAACGAGCCATTTTTGCATCTCTCCGAGGAAAGCTGCTGATAACCTATTTATCACCCAATTTTACAATCAGTCCAACAACAATTGGATGTCAAACGAACAACAAAGAGCGAATCGTGCTGACGTTCTTTTGGTCGGAAAGCTCGACAATACGACAAAGATGAGTTTGTTGAGTTTTCTTGCTGGAACGGTAAAAATGTGTACTAGTTGTCTGAATGGGCGGTAGAATTTGCGCGGTATGAACGGTGATGGGGCTCTTCGGAATCAGTAACAATCCATAAACACAAGCAGAGTTATTGTTGGAGCAGGGGTGAGAACCAGAACTGCCGTGATATCTGGCTCGGCACCTGCGGACCCTCAACATTATTGATCGCAGTATCCGGAAAGCAGGTAATAACCTATACATCCCGGTCAAACAACACTAGCTTATAAAATGGATCAAGAAACGGGACGTAAATGGTCTATATTCCTGCCCAAACAAATTACTAGTTAAAATTACGACAGTAGAAACAACGTCCAAAACAAGTTACTAAAAACACAGACGTGATTATAACATTTTCAAGTCTAAATTTTAAACAGTTTTCTCGAGTAGATCGACTTACATGGCTATATATTCGTGTTGAAACCAAAGTCAATTGAGCAAGAAACTGGATGTGAATGGTTTATATTCATGCCAAACGAATTAGTAACATTAAAATCATGGACATGACTTCAGTAATTTCTCACATCTTAAAGTTAAACTGAAAGTAGAGGGGAAATACGATATGGTTGCAGACCCCCCTTCCCCTCCCGTCCCCGGCAGACAAACGCAAATTTGAGATAACCTCGTGCATTTAAACGTTTTACACTTTAGCATTTAAACATAGGTTCGACGGACATAGAAATTAGCGAAGTTTCTGATAAGTTTTGCGTATTTACACCATGAAATTGGACCTGGTCTTGAAATTTCGTACTGCGGAGTTAAGCGTGATTGTACTGAGTGTCACGCGCTTCTTGCCAGATTTATATTTCTCCTAAGAGTTTTGTGCTTGCGCATATTATACTTTCGTTAAATTTATGTTAAAGTTTATTGATGTGACGCATTAAGGTTTATAGATTTTGAACCGGTTTACATTTTCTTTTCGAGTATATAAAAAACAAAAATAATGGATTCCAGTTCGATCATTAACTGGAGTGGGTACGAAGTTAAGCTGCAACATAAAATTGCTTATATACCGAGATCCTAGAAAGGAGTACGAGTTGGTTCTTCCTTGGATATCTATTGGAGCATATTAATAAACAAAAACGGAACGTTAAATGTTAAGAGTAAGGGCCTAACAGTCAAAACCTAGAAGGAACACGGACACTGAGCTTTGACAGTAAGGGCCTAGGTGTAAAATGTTGCCAGTAAGAGGCTGGTTAGGTTAATGACTTAGTAAGCTAATTTTGTAAGTCTAACTTGTAAACTATTCGGACAGAATGTGTATGAACCGATGGAGCAGGTTTTTTTTTTGTTCTTTGAATATCTTTAAAGAACTTTAAGAACACAATTTTCTTGTGAAGTTTGGCATTTGACTTTTGATGGTATAGAATTTTTGATTATCGTTGTACGAATTTCATACATTTAAGGTAACTGATGACAACCAATACTGTTCTTCGCTGCGAATACGTTGTCATGTTACCAAACCGAAAAACAGATTTTCTACCTAAAGCAAAGCAGGAAACGCATACCCCACTAACATTGGATTCTTTCTTTCGTAAACCCAACTTTGTGAATATAATGCTTATTCAGATGGAATGTGTTGCAGGTAAAGTTTCATGTGCTTGGAATATCTTTAAAGAACTTTCAATAAAATGATTTAGTTATTGTTTTCGTGTTGTTAACGACGAAAGCTGGCCACCACGTAGTAAGGGTCTAATGCTTACCAGCCTCTTACTGACAAAAATTTACAGCTAGGTCCTTACTGTCAAAGCTTGTCCGTGTTCCTTCTAGGTTTTGATTGTTTTAGACCCTTACTCT
Source organism: Lithobius niger (assembly GCA_023313725.1). Classification (NCBI taxonomy): domain Eukaryota; kingdom Metazoa; phylum Arthropoda; class Chilopoda; order Lithobiomorpha; family Lithobiidae; genus Lithobius; species Lithobius niger. The sequence goes on from JAHWFP010213328.1 coordinate 20,113, forward strand.
TAACATTTAACGTTCCGTTTTCGTTTATTAAAATACGTGTTACTTTGAAAATTGCAGCTAAACTATAAAACGGCTCAATTGACAGTACTACCTGCAATGAAAAGAATGTGTAATTCACCCAACCTGGAGACGGAGTGTACAACTTCCTTTTTCATTTTTGATTTTACGTTTTTAATTTTTTAAAAGTTAATTGGGCAATAATAAGTATAATTTCAAAATGGCTACCTGCTGCAAGATAGCAGGCAAGACAGATTAATAATAACAATGGCACAAACATTGTTTCAATAAATAACAAGTCCATCGTCTTTATCCTAAATTTGAAAGAACAAATAAGCACTACAATAAGCATAATTTCAAAATGACCATCTGATTTCAAGATGGCGACCATTAGAGATTACAAGTGACAATTGCTCATTCATTGTTTCAATTGGTATCAACTATATCGTCTGTGTTCTAAATTTGAAGGAAATCAGCTGATAATAAGCATAATTTCAAAATGGCCGCCTGATTTTAAGATGGTGGTCATTAGATATTACTAGCGATGATGGAACTTTCACTGTTTAACGTGGTACCAACTATTTCGTCTCCGTTCTAAATTTGAAGGAAATCTGAAGATAAGCATAATTTCAAAATGGCCGCTCAATTTCAGATGGTGGCCATTAGAGATTACTAGTGACGATGGCACATTCACTGTTTAATTTGTAATCAATGGAATCTCCGTTATAAATTTGAAGGAAATCGGATGATAAAAGCATAATTTCAAAATGGCCACCTGATTCCAAGATGGTGGCCATTAGTAATTACTAGTGACGATGGCACATTCACTGTTTCACTAGGTATCAACTATTTCGTCTCCGTTGTAAATTTGAAGGAAATCGGACGATAATGAGCATAATTTCAAAATGGCCATCGAATTTCAAGATGTTGGCCATTAGAGATTACAAGTGACGATGGCATATTCACTGTTTTACTTGATATCAACTGTTTCGTCTCCATTCTAAATTAAGAAATCGGACAACAATTAGCATAATTTCAAGATGCCGGCCATTACGGATTAATAGTGATGACGGTACATTCATTCCTTCATTTGATATCAACTAATAGCTGGCCCGTCAATGTGCAAATTCTGAAAGAAATCGGAATTTTCCTAGTGGCAGACCTAAGTTAGAAACAATAGATTCATTCGGAGATGGTAAGATTCCTATCTACACCTAACAGTTAGTACACACTGTGGTTAGGGTTTGTATCTACAGTGAATGTGAGGCGCCTTTCCGGCTCGTAACATTAGGAACTGCTGCTGCACAGAACGCTTCAATCAATATGCATAAAACTTAAGTAGGATTTGTGAGCGAACCGAATAGTATTCTTAACAGAAATGTTATCTACACCGACATAAGAGAGCGTTCACAAATACGTAACACCCGGAAGGAGGAGGGCGGTTGATAAAATGTGTAACCATCTGATATGATGGGATGGGCGGGGGGGGGGGGGGTTGGGAAGTACGGTGAAGTGTTACGTAACAAACCTAAACTGCTGGTACAAAGAGGGGCGAGAGAGTTTAAATTGCTAGAAAAAAGTGTTACGTAATTTATTAACGGTCCTAATTGTTCGTTGGGTGAATTTGGTTTCAGTTAGGAGAATTTGTGTTTTTAATCAGCAAAATAGCGTTGTTTGTTAGCATGTGATGGCTTATTTCTAAATTACTATTTCAGTTACGCTAAAATAACCTTGAAAAGGCACATGCCACCTACGAAGCTATGATTTGAGCATATTCCCACGATTTTAGGTGGTGTAGTTTGACCTGTAGAGAGGACAGAAGTAAGTATCCCAACAACAAGAAGTTGCCTATATTTGGCCCCTCTCTGTGTGTCGGGTTTGGCTGGACCGAATTGCAAAATGTTTGGGTTGCAGACAGGCCTTCACTAGTCAAGACTAGGTTCCAAATTTGTTTTTTATAAGCTCTCAAAGTTGAGAGTTTAATACAGAGACCCTAGGCTAACCCTTACTAAGTGTTAATTCAACATACACAGGGTAATAACGAACTTGTGTACACGATGCATTGTGGGGCGAGCTGGATTAAAGTGGAAGTCATTCCCGGTGCTTATGAAATTTCGGATTTGAACAATTTTATTCGAGCTGCCTTAGAGCGAAAGGGAAATGAAAAAGATGCTATTATTATAGAATCGGATCATAACACGAACTAGGTTATCAGTAATCCGACTTACGGAGTTTTATTTTTGGGAGACAAAAGTTTAGATTGAGTGTTGGGATTCTTGCAAGTCAATTATACTAAATTTCAGCAAGGGTAAAAATCTGTCGATATCACGGGATTACGATATTTGTTCACTCTGATATAAGTGGCTTATCCATGTTAATGCCAACACTCAGTTTAATATATCTACCCGTAACTACGGACAAAATAGAAATATTCGCATATGGTTAACTTCTCAAGATAACAAAATATTGAATTTGAATTAAAATTTTTTTTTAAATTTTTATAAATATATATTAAGAAGATCAAAACCAGACTATAAATCTATATATATATATATATATATTTCGCTTAGGAGCAGACTTCAATGATGATGGTGATGGATCTTGACGTCCGGCCAGAAGCGAGCAGGACATTCACCCAGAAACGAGCAGCCTTTGCATTTCAGCGTGGGGAGGGGGGGGGGGGGGGGG
>JAHWFP010213328.1:28292-41595 GCA_023313725.1 Lithobius niger
TACAAACGAGCTTCACTTTCTTTTCACAGTGGTCAGGACACACATACACACTGCATATTTGACATTGTTGTCTTACGGTCTCTGCTAGAGGGACAAATGGAAACAACGTTTGCGTCCAGTTACTCTTGGTTCCGGGTGCTTCACATCGGGCAACAATCCAATAAGCTTCATGCTATTTGTGACCACGGTTTGCATCCCAGTTACATCTGCACTTCTTCCGTTTAGCTGTGGCCTAGTAAGTTCTAACCCTAAGCTTGCTAGGAACAATCTACGCTTGTGGTTTATGCCTTTTTTCCACTCAGGGTTGACGCTAAGAAAGACAGCCAGGCTGTTGATTGCCGCCAGGTCAAGCAAGTCAAAAAACACAATCATAGGCCTTCTTCGTGTTTTTCGTACAGTGTTGTACTGCTGGCACAGTTGGTCTACTGTGTCCACGCCAGCTTTCGTACTGTTGTATGTGGCGATAATAGCTGTTTTTTGTTTGTTGTCTGTCAATTCACTGTCATGATGCATAGTAGAAAGCAGGACCACGGCTTTGTTTTTACGTGGGACGTACGATACTAGTGTCAACATGTTGTCAAACCCAAACACGCTCGATTTTACAGGGCGGTCTTTGCTCTTCAAAAATTCTTTTAAAATATCTCTCTTGTTTTGTCGTTCCTACCAATGTTGTACATTTTGTCAACAAGAACTCTGCTAAGTCGCGTGTAGTAAAGAAGTTGTCCATTGTTATGTTCCTGCCGGAGTTCTGATATGGCTCACACAACTGTTTTACGACTGTTTCGCCAAGGCCAACTGCTTTAGCATCATTCTCGCGTTTTCCAAGGTATGGTTGAGCATTCAAAGTGCAGCTAGTTTCAGAATCCACACAAAGCCATATCCTTATACCATATTTAGCTAGTTTGCTAGGCATATACTGTCTGAATGGACAGCGGCCACGAAATGGGATTAGTTGTTCGTCAATTGTGAGAAATGCTGATGGTGTGTACCGTTCTTGTGAATTTGACACAATTGTTGAAAAATATCTCTAATCGGTGCAAATTTGTCGTTTGCACGTCTATCCACTCTTGTACGTTTGTCGTCAAGTCTGATACACCTCAAAATTTCTTCAAACCGTATAATTCCCATTGTAGCTCGGAAAATAGGGGGACCTAATTCATGAGACGACCACAGTTGCCTAATACTGTTCCGCCCACTTTTCTGAACTCCAGCCAATAAAAGTAAACCAAAGACAACTTCTAGTTCGACAAGTGTAACGAATTTCCACTGTGATTTATGTACACCTTTTCTATTTTTGAACGCTTATATTCTGTATTTGTGTACTTTAGAATATCAGCGGACATGGTAGGTGTGAAAAAACACTTGAATGCTTCAGCTGGTATCTTGGCATTAGCTGCATTTCCAGTCACCTTTGGGGATTGTGTCACAACGTTGCTAGCTCTTGTGCAGCTGGATGGTAATGATTTTTTTGCCCATTTTCTTCCCGACTTTGCCATATAATAACTACACAGTTGAGAAAGTGGCACGTCATCATCACTTGAGTCATCTAAACCGGCTGTTGGCTGCTCATGAGCAGATTATTTCATCATTTGAACTGCTAGTGTCATCATTACTACTTTGGTCAGAGTCCACTTCACTTATATCACCGAACTCTGACACATCTGATGCAGTTTCTGCATTTGATGAATCGGAATCAGACTCATTCTCTTGTAAAATACTCAACATATTTTTTTTTGATGCCACAGCAGCCATTCGAGTACTCGCCATCTTCACAGGAAGTGAGTGCTACCCTCAAGTGAATAAAAATATGAATTCAAGTCGATTGTGGCTCTATCTGTGAGCATTAAGCTGAAACTTTTATTTTAATGCAACAGAATGCTGCCTTCTATTGAGAACACCGTGAATTCAAGTTGATTGTGGCTCCATTTGTGAGTATTAAGCTGAAACTTTTATTTTAATACCACAGAAAGCCCAAGTTTCATAACTTGCAGAGGCTGAGTCCAGCTGGACCCACGACAAGGGGTTCTACTTTTTTTTAGTGGGGGTTTTAATTGTAACCTACATCCAGGTTTTGTATCTCATCTTGTTCAATGACCACAGCACAAGGATTAACAAAATTCCAGGCTAAAAAAAAAAAAAGATTTAGTGAAATATTGAGATTTATGTCAGAGTGTGGGTCTGCTGCGTTATGCATTGCAGGGTTAAAACGCTACATGCTGTTCAGCGATCCCAGCTTGCACCATCCGATGTGTCCTATCCTATCCTCCATTGACCGTCCTCATGCCTCGTGCCAAAGGGACACCGACGGATGGATCCTCATTCCGCACTCCTTGCTCCACATCCCTTCTGGTCCCTTCAGTAGCGGATAACGTCGAGATTCTCAAACTTACTTCGAACCAGGATTCATTGAAGCAGCCTCGTCTGCCGCACAATCCTCCTCTTTCCAAACCATCCGCTCCGATGCCTTGTGACACTGCCGCCACGTCCCCGATCCCTGCAGTCAGCTTCTGCCAGCACGGGACCTGCGATCCCTTGCTAATGAACTATAGCGTACCAAGAAACGTTATGCTTGCCTCTTAAGCTTCAACTTACAGCCCGGAAGGTTGCTGACAAGTTGGCCTCCCCCGTGGTCCGCAACTCACTCCTCTTGATTAATGCTCGCACTCGTCCCGTCCTTCGGTAACAGGACACTCCGCCATCAGCGGACTAACGATCCGCTTACTCCGTCCCACGTGCATACCCTGATGGACTCATCACTCCAAACTTTCAAACAGAAGACTCCAGTCTCCGATTACACTTCAGCCTGGCTTGCTTCGATTCCTAAGCATCACAAGCCTTCCCTAGACAATGCAGGACCTTCGTCCGCCCCGGACGAACCATCCCATCCTATCCCAACCATCCCCACTCGTACGTTCGCTGACAGAAGCAACAATTCTTCCATGAGAAGCACACATCCTTTTCAGAAGACTCGGTCCTCCATCCTCGGTCCCATCCTATCCTGGGGCCTCCGTCCTATCCCATCCTCGTTCCCTTCTTCATCAGTTCATGGCTTTTCGCCTCCCCAAACATTACAATCCCCTGAATTTTAAGTTTATACACACGTTAAAAAAAGAGGGGGGGGGGGGCACGAGGACACAACTGCACAGCATAGTTCACCATGTCCACCTCTTCTTCATCTGAACATCCTGTTACCCGAAGTTATATCGACCAAAGAAGAGAATGTCCTACTCATACTCGATCTTAGGATGCTCGATCCTCGATCCTAATCCCCAATAGGATGCTCTCTGCTTACAGGGATCTCCCGGTTGAAGTTTTGCTCCTGGCCACCTTCATTCCGGCTTCAGGGGCAGCTGGAAGAAGGACCAGTCCATCCTCTCCTCGGACAAGGATCCATCCGCTATCCTAGTACTGCTGTTCTCCTTTCCGTCTGAAGCAACTAGAGGTACCTTTCGTAAGGGCCGATCCAATGCGGACCACATCCCCTACATTTTGCAAGCAACCTTCTCCAGGACGACCATCTGCTTTCTACCTGCCTTATGTCCACAAAGACACTCCTCCGTGCTATCAATGATTCATACTCCCATGAGCTCGAACTGATAAACCGTCGTTGTCATTCCCTTCGTATGAACTATGCTCTGCTCTTTGTACACAACGCCTGGGTTTCGTAAATTCCTGCGTCTCCACCTTGAAGGACCTATTACTGTGCCGGTTCCCACATTCGACGTCTAAGACTTGTCCCATCCTCTGCCACAATCCGTTCATGGCTTCTCCTCGTCCTGCGGACAAACCTTATCACCGTCCCTAGCTGCGCTTTACCAAGCAGCTCTTTCACCGTTACTGTCCCTACCCTTCTGGCACTCAATTGTTGTAAGCATCCTCAGGACGCACAAGACACTATCTTGCTGTGACCTTTTCTTTCTAGCTAAATGCGGATGCGCAGTTAGCTCCGTTATTGTACTGTGTTTCCAACACAAAAACAAACACTAAAGTTCGACAGATGGCAACCCAAGCTTTACAACGGACAGCTTGGCGTCCACCCCTCTTGTATCTCATGCGTTTTTGCACACAGCCTTCACGTCAATGCATCCTCAACTACATGCAACCTGGTCTACATCACTTTAGGCAGTATGTTTGTGCTACCATCCGCACATACTACAAACACGCCCGTTCCCGTACGTCGACCTCACCAATCTCTCCATCCACTTCCTGGTTACCACTTCAAGATCCTTCATCCAAGACCACAGGCGTCGCACTAGTTTCCGTGTCCTTCCTCAAACGACATTTCCGTCTGTCTCTTGTTCCTCAACACAACGATCTTCAGCATGGATTCCGCTTCATCTGCCTCCCATGTGAGCACGATACAATCGCAGTCCTCGCCTCCCTGTTAGGACCTAATCCTCACAATTTCAGCTTTATGAAACAATACTTTCACCCTTTTACAAAGTGTCTAGCATTCAACAACCAGCGTCTCTTCTTCCTCTGGAAAATCATTCCTTTCAATCCTCGTCCTACACCAACCAGCTGCCTTCTTGATTAAACTTCGAAACTGTGTTCCACATTTCCAGTATACCGCGATCCATCTTGCGGACAGTGTCCGCTCCTCACATCTGCTGCGAGTTCACCGCGTTATGCACTCGCCATGCACACTCTCACTTTCCACATCCGGACGGTATCCACTCTTCACGTCTTCTTATCATAAGGACACTCCTCATCCGCTTGCCCACTTCACACACTTTCCAGAGACCATCCTACTGACGGTGTCCGCTCCTCCAGGTTCCTAAAGAACTTACGACGACACACGCCATCCACCTGTCTGCTTCACACTTGGGAGCACCATCATTCCCAACAAGGTAGGCGATTTCGGATTTTTATCTGATTTCTTATCTTATACCCCACGGTGTTAAGGCCCCTGTTTGCGGTTCCTTCTTCTGCTTCTTTAACCAATAAATAAATATTACATTTTACCGCACTGCCCAACCTCACTCAAGGTTTTTTTCCTTCCGAAACAACGGATCACTCCTCGGTCCGCATATCGTTTTGGCTATCAGTGACATTGGTTCGGGACTCAGGGTTGTCTTTGCCAGAGACTAGTTCCCAGGGACGCCGGCTTATACGAGAGGGGACAGTGAACCTAGCCCTCTTCTGGGTTACAAAGTCCGCTATAAAAATAGGTAATTTATATTTTCGTTTCGTCGGCTATAAAAAGACTAAAATTGCAGGGCCTGCACCTGCTTAATTTTAGTTTTTATTGCCTAACCGAAAATATACATTACCTTAACTCCCACCTAGGCCTCCCCTCCATTGTCTAGGTTCTGGGTGCAGAGAAATAATGCCATCGGACGGCTGCGCCGAGCTTATATAGCCAGTCCATCCTTGCGCATGCGCAGTAGTACAAGCCCGCCCGGCTGGGAAGCCAACTTTCAAGCTTCTGGGCAAATAATAGCTCAAAAGGAGGGAATCGCTACAAAAATAGGTAATGTATATTTGCGGTTGGCAATAAAAACTAAAATTAAAGCAGGTGCAGGCCCTGCAATTGTAGTCTTTTTAACCGTTTCGTTGTTAATCTGCCGTTTACATTTTTACTTGGGCTAGTCCTACACCTCCTGCGTCCAACCCGTTTGGCGATGCCATCGGGGGCCTTAGAGTCCCGGGCAGATCTAACCTTGGTGGTAAGGCATTCGTGTCCCCCATACCTCACCCCCTCACCTTCCCTTAGCCATATCTCTACCTTTATATGCCATTGTCTTCTGTTTTTAATTTGGGCTGGGTGTTAGACCCGTTGCCAGACCCGTTGCTATCGTGACAAATTATTATTATTATTATTACTAGCAGGACCCGTGCATGCTGCACGGTGGATCGAGTCTCCCGGTCTTAGCCTCCCCCGGTGTTTGGTCTTGTTAGGAAAGTAGATCGCGTATGCAATATTTCATTCATTAGTAGAGTGATCCTTCAATTTTACTCGCCTTTCCTCTTCCCCTCCTTTTCTCCTCCCCCCTCCCCCTCTCTGCAAGTTAATCTCCGTGATTGTCTCCCGGTCATAGCCTCTCTCGGTGTTTGGTCTTCTTAGGAAGGTAAATCGCATTTGCAATATTTCATTAGTACACCCAGAGCCAGAAAAGACGCTGATTTGTGTTTTGCTGAATTCAAAATAACCATATCACTGAGCAAGTCAGCATTCAGTACGCAAGCAAGACCTCTGATGCAAGGTAATCTCCGCGATTGTTTCAACTTAGAAACAATTGACGTAGGCACCACGCACCACCAAATTGTTGAAGGTGATTTTCCTTCATTTGCTCACGCATGCAAAGATTGTTGCCGCCCACTTTAAAACAATTCAACTTCGCTCTCCAAGTCTTTATCTACGAAATAAATGCTCCTTTCCATGGTATCAGGCTGCTAATTTCGAGGCCCGTCAGGGGCCGCGAAATTTACAACATATCGTCGTTTTGTTTGAAGTTGTCCGCTTTTAGTTGATACACGGATTCTTTTTTTTTTTAGCTCAACAACGAAAGTCCAATAGTCAAAACTTATAGCTCGCCAACAATGCCACATTCATGCGACCAGACTCAGTTTGCAAGGTAGCAATGAATCGTGACGTGCATCGCAATTGTAGTTAAGTTTAAAACGATTGTTGCGCGTGTTTTTACTGTAATTCATTCCACTCTCCTTACTTTTGCCGGAATGAGTATTATATTAGTGGATTATTATTAGCGTTATACAAAAAACCCTCTTTAAGCCGAATAAAATTCACATCTGAAGTAAAAAAATTACTGAACTCTACAGAAAGAAAAGCCAATTGCATACTTGTTTGTGACTTTAACTTAAATGTCCTTGAAAACCATCAAGACATATCCGAAAAATATATTGAAAAATTTCAAAATGCAATGGCTTCATTAGGCTATACACAACAATTAGACTCACCAACACGAGAAGAACTTCGGAATGGGAAAATTACAAAATCATGCCTTGATTTAATTTATAATAAAACATCAAATTGCGAATGTAAATCGTTAGTCGTCAAAATTAAACTAGCAGACCACTATTTCGCAGCATTTCAATTACGGAATAATGAACAAACCATTAAAACAGACATTCTTAGTAATGAGTTCTATACTAAGTATAACAATGCAAACATCATTAGACAATTAAAATGCCTTAACTGGGACTTTTTAAACTTGCTTGATTGCTCAAATTAAATGTACGAAGAAATAAAAATAACAGATATTTATAACAGGAATAAAACGACTTTAAAAAAAAAGCAGCAAGAAAAATATGCAAAAAAAAAAATAGATGAATAAAAATTTATTAACACAAATAAATTACAAAAATAAGCTGTGGTCGCAAATTAGTAAAAATACTTATAAAACAAAGGAACAACTTGAACACTGCAAAATTGCTAACAAACAGACTAAACTTAATATTAAACTTGCTAAACAAAAATACTACCAAGATTTTTTTCGTAGCCATAAACTTTATAAATGATATTGCCGGAAAAAAAATAAAGAAAAATTAAACCTTGATGAACAAATTACCAAAACTTTTAACCATGAAACAACAAAAAAATACTTGTGAAAATTTCTCGGAATCATTTCTTCAATAAGTACCTAATCTAAAAAAACACAAAATAACAAATAAACATGAAACAACAAAAACCAGAAAAAAATTTAGCCAGTGTCTAGGAACAAACTTGATAAACTCTATACAAATTGATAAACCTACATCGCACGACATAGTTACTATTATTGATAATTTGAAAATTAAAAAATCTTGTGGATATGACGGTTTCATTATGGAACACTTCCTCGAAACCGAAGAACAAACAGCATATTTTATGAAAATACTAATCAGCACTATCATTGAAAAAAAATTTGGCATACAAGCCTAAAGCAACAAGTACTTAAACCATTTACAAAAAAGGCAATAAGCTTTACTATAATAATTATAGACCAATCGCATTATTACCATTCCTTAATAAAATTGTTGAAAAATATTTTGCATCTAAAATAACTTTTTCTGAATAAATATAAAGTCTTAAATGAGCTTCAGTTTGGTTTTCAGCAAAACATAGGAACTGTCGATGCCCGTCACTATATTAACGACACTATAAACCGTGCATTAAATGAAGGAAAACACGTTGGTGCAATCCTTGTAGACCTATAAAAGGCATTTGACACATTAGATAAAGAAATACTCTATAACAAAATATATAAATGTGGTGTTAGAGGTAAGATGCTAAATATTCTCATGAGTTACTTAACAAATAGGAAATGCTGTGTTAAGATAAATAATACATTTAGTGAATGGAATGACGTTATTTTTGGTGTTCCACAAGGATCAGTTTTAGGACCCTTGCTTTTTATACTTTATGTCAACGATATTGCTAAACAAAATTTTACAAATAAACTTATTCTATATGCAGACGACATTTTCATGCTTTCAGTTCACTATGACCAAGATGAAATGGAAAAACATCTCCAATTGGACTTCAATATTTTAAACGAATAACTTTATAAAAAAGAACTCTACATCAGCGCAGAAAAAACATACTTATGCATATCACCGCATCACACATGTTTCGGATGCATACTAAGATAATCATCCATAGTTATGACTGCCTATGCTCAGAACCTTGTCTTTGTACTAAAATAAAACATGTTGAAACTGCAAAGTATCTTGGCTTGGAAATTGACCACCACTGGAAAGTTTATGATCATGTTGAAATGCTGATAAAGAAAATCAGACAAACTTTACCAATGTTATACATGATTAGAGATCTCATTGATTCTAAAATAAAAAAGATACTTTATGAAGCTCGGATTATCTCAAAAGTCAGATATGCTTGCACCATCTTTGGATCTACAACCAACAATCTAATTGAAAGACTGCAAAAGACATTAAACAAAGCTGTAAAAGTACTGTTCGGAAAACACAATGATAAAAACTGCTATACTATATCATATCAACAAACTGTTCACTTTTTAACTTCTTTTAAATTTATAATTATTACCAAATACTACTTTAATTCAACCCATAAATTAAACCTTGTACATGCACCACGTGTCCAAAATGCTTGGCTCCAGATTCCAAAATGGAGAAATTCTTATGGAAAAAGGTCAAATCAATACATTATTCCAGAATTATTCAATACCATACCAGCCTTTCTAAGAGATATCACGGACTTTAACGAAATGCGAAAAAAAATTAAACAATGGATCCAGAAGGTGTATGAATGAGTTATAGAATTTATTCTTTAATTCCATCTTGAAAAAACATGATATAAAATGTTGTAAAACCAATTGAAATCTTTAACGTATGAAAACCACAACCAATTATGAATGATGTAAAAAAAAATTTTATTTTTCTTAACTGCAAAACTTACGGATATTTATGTTAAATGTTTGTATATGTAAATGTATTAGTGCACATACAAGCTCCTGAGCTTCGTGCCTGTCCTATACTGATTAAACATTATTATTATTATTAACAATATCGATGAACACATCAAAAAAGCTTTTGTAAAGGAAAGCACTAAAAAAAGTATGTAACTCTTTTGGTAAAAAAATGTTTATCTCAAATTTACATTTAAATTTAAATTTAACTGATATCAAAAACAAAGACTGTTTTAAAAATAGTGCTAGGAAGTCAGAAATGACTAATTTAAAGACCTCAAACTCTGTACAGAACTCGATATCCATTTTGAACCCAACAATTTATGAGATTAAAGAAAGTCTTAATAACATTACCATTAAAAAATCTGCGGGACATGAAGGATTTCTGATGGAGCATTTTGTGAAAACCAAAGAAAATTCGTCTAAATTCATACAAAAACTAATCAATGCAATCTTAGACACAGAAATTTGGCCAGACAATCTTGAGAAACAGATTCTTAGACCTGTTTTCAAAAGAGGGATACATACTAAAATAACCAATTATAGACCTATTGCCTTACTCCCTGCAATAAATAAAATTGTCGAAAAGTTTTTTACTATAAGAATTGTACACTTTCCTACTAAATATAAACTTTTGAATGAAAAGCAATTTTGTTTTCAGAAAGGTAAAGGTACTGCAGATGCTCTGCTTTACATTAATAATCACATCTGCTGAGCTCTAAATGAAGGAAAATTTGCCACTGCAATTATGATTGACCTACAGAAAGCGTATGATACCTTAAATATGGAAATCTTCAAGGATAAACTAACTAAATCTGGAATTCGTGGGAAAATTCTCAATATTATCATGAGCTATATTACAAACAGAACGAGTTGTGTCAAAATCGGCGATTGTCTTAGTGACTGGAATTGTGTTGAGTATGGTGTGCCACAAGGTTCTATCTTGGGACCCATCTTGTTCTTAATTGCATAAATGACCTTAAAGAAATTAAATGGAACTCGTACGTAGTAATTTATGCTGATGATATATTTTTGCTTTCCATTAATTTTGAAAGAGATACCATGACCCGTAACCTCCAGATGAATTTCAACGTAATTAATGATTATTTTTTAGATAATGAACTGTATATTAATGCTGACAAAACCTGCCTTTTACCTTTTACGACATCCCATATGATCTTGGAAAATTTTGAAATTAAACTTCATGAGACAGCTTGCAAAAACTCTAATCTATCTCACGGATGCCTTTGCTATTGTATAAAAACTGTAACACATGCTAAATAGCTTGGTATTGAGATTGACAGAAATTGGAAATTTTATGAACATATAAATACTCTAGTTACTAAAATCAGACCATGTATAAAATTAGAGATATTCTCAATGTGCATAATAAGAAACTTATTTATGATACATGTATTCTGTCACTTGCTAGATAGGCCTGCTCACTATATATGCTTCCACTTCCGCGGGTTATGTTGTACGCCTACAAAAAGTACTAAATGAAGCTTGTAAAGTGCTATTTAATATATTTAATAATGATAACAATGCACTAAGGATTTACAACACGAACTCAAATTAATGACAATACGACAACTTGTGGATTACACTGTGATAACTCAGAATTATTTTAATCGTGAACTTAAAACACGATTAAAACAGATGTATAAGAAATAACCATAACTGGCTAATAATGCCCACCATTAGAAATTCTTAAGGATAAACGAACAATGAAATATATTGTACCATACACACTGGACAAATTACCCACCGAACTTCGTAGCCTAAACAATAATTTCAAAATGGAAAAAGAAATTTAAAAATGGATTTTTAAAACCTAGTGCTATATTTACTTTTAAAGTACACAATTGTACTGTAGATAACTAAAATTGGCTTCATGAGACTGATATTTCCTAATATAACATAGCAGAGTGTTGTGAACTAGCTACAACCTAAACATGTATATTGCATCTGTTAAGTTTAATTTTTCATTTTACTCTTTTTACCATGTTTTATAACTAGTGTAACTGTTTGTAACCAAATGATATGTACTAATACAAAGCATCTGATAACGATAGTACTTAATTTTTTTTCATGTTTAATAGCACATAGTCATTTTTGACTCGTGCTACCCAGATGTTAAACTGTCGAAATAAATATTATTATTATCATTATTTACACACAAGTCTTGTAGGACTTCGTGCCGGTACTTGTAAATATACTTGTACTTAATTCTGGGGAAAAAACAAAAAGCTAATATTGACGAACAAATTACAAATAATTTCAAGAATGTCAGTATGGATGAAACTCGGAACAACTTTGCAAAAAACTTTGCTCAACAAGTACCTAAGTTAAAATGTAAATTCCATAGAACCCATAACTTTAAACAAATAGTTGATAAACGAAATAATAATAGAACAAAGGGGAAAACACACATTGGGGTTAAAACCATGTTTATTGATTGTCCTACAAATGATGAAATGCTTAAGGTCATGGATGAAATCAGTCAAAAACTCAGAAGGTCATGATGGTTTTTTTGTGGATCACATAATTCAAAGTAAACATAATTCTGTTAGTTTTCTGAAAAATTAACAAGTTCTATGATTAAACATGAAATGTGGCCTGATGCTTTAAAACTACAGGTTATTAGACCAATTTATAAGAAAGGATCCAAAACAGAATATGATAACTACAGACCAATTTCCTTGCTTCCTGCAGTAAATAAAATTATTGAAAAATTCTTTGCTAATAAAATACACAAATTTTTGGATGGTTTTAAAAATTCTAAATAAAAACCAGTTTGGTTTTCAAAAGGAAAAAGGCACAGATGATGCATTAAAACTCATAAATGACGTTGTAACCACAGCGTTGAATCAAGGAAAATATGTTGGTGCGATTTTGATCGACCTACAAAAAGCATTTGACACGCTTGACTCAAATATTCTCTCGAACAAATTATATGAAATTGGCCTTAGAGGAAAAATTCGTAATTTATTAATCAGTTATCTTAGTGGTAGAAAATGTTGTGTAAAAATGAATTATGAGTATAGTGAAATTAATGACATGGAGTATGGTGTTCTACAGGGTTCCATTTTAGGACCTTTGTTGTTTTTGATATACGTTAATGATGTAGACAACATTATTGAGAATTGTTATATGATCCTGTATGCAGATGATATGATTATGCTCTCCATTAATTACGATTGTTCAGTTATGATGAAAAATTTACAAATTGATTTCGATGCTGTAATGGACTGGTTGATTGCCAATAAGCTTTATATTAGCACAGAGAAAACCTGTTTTATGAACATACACAGTGTTCATATGAAAGGGTTTGCTGAAAATATTCAATTCCACGAGTTTGATTGTTTCAATAGAAATACATGTAACTGTCCTAAAATGAATTCTGCTAATCAAGTTAAATACCTTGGAATCACTATCGACAATCAATGGAAGTTTAAATGTCACGTTGAAAACTTAATAATGCAAATTAGACAACAGATTCCTTTCTTATACAAAATTAGAAGTTATCTGAACACTAAGAATAAAAAAAATATTTACACAGCTTGGATCAAGAGTGCTCTTAGGTATGGCTGTACTATTTTCGGATTTGCAACAGAAAATTTATTAAATAGACTTCTGAAGGTGCAAAATAAAGCAATTAAAATCCTTTTTGGAAAAACTCGAGCATTGACAACTAGCAACATTAGAAAGGAACATGCCATTTTAAGTTTTACACAACTTCGAGATTACATAATCATTGAACGAAATTACTTCACACTGGAATATAAAATCTATGAAATTCGTACAAATAAATCAGTGAGAAACAATAAACGTAACCTAGTGGTACCAAGTTGGAGAAATTGTTATGGACAAAGAAACAGTGCTTACACAATACCGAAATTATTTAACAAACT
>JAHWFP010213330.1:0-15864 GCA_023313725.1 Lithobius niger
TAGATGCTGCAACCTGAATAGGCACCTGTAAGTTCCTCCGTAAATGTTGGGTCCAAATGATGTAGCGGCAGAGAATACGGCCTTCCTATATCGGGGGTAAGCACTTCTAGTGTGGAAAACGTAAGGACGATACGGCGCCACGCAAAATAATCCCATATTTGTCGCGTGGGATTACTACAGTAATGGTTGCAGATTTAGTGCCGATTCTCACCACAGTGACCTTTTGAAGGCCCATGGAACTTTGAGGAGGGGAGGGATTCGAACTGGCATACTTTCGGTTTGAAGGCGAAGGCGTATTTTATGACTGAAAATTAAACGGTGTGTGTTACGAAGTTGTGGGCGTTTACTTGCAAGAATGCTTCCTCCTTAAACCACATCTCCAAAGTAATCAACCTTCTTCCACAAATGCTCTGCAATCAATGGCAATTGTAACACTCAAATTCAACACAACTACATTCGCAGCCGTGTTGGTGAAAGCCTTTGCAGTTATGGCTGCCCAGCGTTATGCGCAGGTGAGCATTTTAATAACGTGGACCAGCAATAAAACTGAACTACAGCATTCGCCTACATCATGCACCCATCAAGACTACAACCAGACACAACCCATCGAGTCGCTCCATTCCCTCCCAACTCCTATCCCTGTCGCTCCATTCCCTTTAATTACCACATACGAATTTAAATGACATCGTGTTACAACAACGCAGCATCGCATAATCGCGAGTGTTTTGGTCGAGTTGTACTGGATGGTTACACGGAAGCAATAAAAAAAAAAAAAAAACCTCGGCTCCTGGATTTTACACAGGTTCCGGCCTAAAGCGGCATGTTTCCTTGTCTCAATTTCTCGGCCGTACACCAACGCTCCCTAAATAAAGCGCCGTATTGACGGTGCCTCAAAGCTCTGCAAAATGCAAACACTAAATCGACGCCTTCTACAGGGACCCGCCCCCCCCCCCCGGGCGGGGGGGGGGGGGGCTCTAGCCTCTGCCCTAACGTCAAAATTTCCCTTTTTTCTGAAAATGTGCCCTTTTTCGTTGGGGCGGTGGCGAAAAAGAGTAAAAAAAACACAAAAGACGACATTGACGGCTAAAAAAAATGGTGCAAAGAGGGGCAGAAATGGTTAAAGTCCCACAAAGGGGGGGTTGTAAAAAGAGGTTAACCCACCAAGAAAAAAATCTCCAGAAAAAAAGTTTGCCGCTTGCCCCTCGGGGACCTGTGCAGTGTGTGCACGTCCCTGAGTTTTAATATGTGATGGGTGCTGCCCTCCCTCACGTAACAGACTATGGAAACCATTTCACTTAAACAGAATCGCCGCTAGGCACCAAGAGATGGAGCCACCTACCAACCCCGGGTCTTGTGTATAATTTAGTTGAAGTTTCTGGTGTGTTGCGGTGCGCTGCGGTGCTGAAATTGCCTTGATATTCAGGGGGTTTTGACCGTACGTATTGTTCCCACTTGATTGTAGTCATTGCAGAACACAAACTGGCGATTGCATTTGGGATTGGGATTATATCCCTGACTCCCACCTATCTATTGTTTAAAGGGGGTTGCCAACCAATGACAGACTGCAGTATCTATAGCCATTCATTTACCGATATCTAGCCCTTACTTTCAACACGCGAAGAAAGACACAAATAAATTTCTTTTTACACAACAAACAACCAACTTGCCTCCTTAAGTATTGAGTGTAAAGTTAAGCCCAACGACATTACGGGCTGTCGAACGTTTTGAAACGCAGATTTTGAACCGCTACATGGGCGCCATCTATATTGACAGTTATATCGTTAACCTTGAACGCTTGCTCCCTGGTGAACGTAGACGCATCTACTTTAGGATTGTAGGATCTTCGCGAAGTGTCTCTTTTTCATTCAAACTACCCCAAAACAAAACTTGTTAAGGATTCTCGACAAATTTTTCGGATGTTTGCATTAGTGATATCAAACGCCATGGTCTTTCGCCAAGTTAATCCCACCGAGAAATAGTTCGAAGGTTAAATGAAATATGTAATTATTGTTCATTTCAACTAGTTCAACTAGTTCATTTAACGTTTGAAGTTTTAGTCGTGGCATTTTAAGTAGGTGAAAGAGCTTGGTGTTTGATATCACAATTCAAACGGCCGAAAAGCTTGGCAGGAGCCGTGATGCATGCGTAGTCATTTATGTGATTCTACTGCAAAGCGTATGGAGCGGCGTAGGGGCCTCACCATAAAGGAGCAATCTGTGTGTAGTGGAACCCAAGATGTACTTTGGAAGCCGTGGTGGTTGAGCCATAGCAGAGCTGAGGCTAGCCGACCAGTTTCTTTCAGCAGCTATTGAATCTATTCTGGCTTTTTTCGGACAGTATCTTGGCTAGAGTTGTACGGGGGTCACTTTTTCTGACACGGTGAACTGAAAATAGGTTGGCCCGGGAACCCGACTGAACCGGTGATCCGAATTGACTCGATGACTCAGCCAGACGGGTGACCCGGCCAAACATGTTGACCCAGATCGACCTGGCTGGACACGGTGACCCGGCCGACCTGGTTTGACCCAGCGACCCGGCTAGACCCGGATCTACCCGATGACCAAGTCAGGTCTGGATTAACCAAGTGATCTCGGGCAGGGAGAAAAACATAAATAATAACAGGACCGAGAAAAATCAGCAAAATACACTAAATCTCCAAGCCCTTTGTAAGCCAACTCATCTTCAGGAATGCTAGTACTTTGAAACGTCCATTTAAGCAAAATGTTTAAACTGCAACACATGCTTTACTTGTTCACTCCCCCTCCCCCTCCCCCTCCCTCGAGAATGGATGAGCCACTGCAATGAACATATTATTCTTCAAGAGAAAAACACTGAATTTACATGTTTGAAATGGGATCTAAAACCGACATGTTGTCAACAGACAGAATAAGTTGTGGTATAAACGCCAGACCTTACTGCTGAGCTGCAATGCAAAATCCATTTATCACAAATTAACTTTGCAAAGTACTTTATATGCTTTATTATGACAACGCTTGGAAATACTATAATAAAACAGACATAGTATTATCGATAAGCTTAAAGAAACGATATTATCAATGCCGGCTCTATTTTAAAAAAAATAATAACTTTATTCATTATTATTGTGTGCGTGTCGTATCTTGAGTCCTGGAAGTATTTTACGAGCGACTACGTCTTCCTGGAGGGGGCGGCTTTAATCGACGGCCGCCATTGTTTTTATAACCATCTTGGATATCAACAAGGCACTCTGCTGCCAAAAACGTACAATTGATTATCTATCTGTCTTCGTTCTGCGGCGAACTGAAGATAGGCCGCGCACACTTTAGTGTTATTATTATTTGGTGGATACACCAAAGAAACGAAAATATTTTCCATAGAAACAGTGATAATCACTTTTCATACTTCCACACGAAAAAAAATAAAGCAATTTTAATCTCTGGCTAACTTGGGGTCAGTGGGTCTCTGAATCAGTACATATCACCAGGTCATGCTAGGTCGCTAGATCTAACACGAAATTACGGGACGTCGGGTCTGACCCGAAATGCCACATCACTAGGTCACCGGGTCATTTCGGGTCGCCAGGACCAACGGGGTCACCGGGTATGTCCCGAAATTCCGAGTCTGATATTCACATCTGGGACCCGGTGACCCGGCTAAAACTAGATCCGAATGACTTGGTTGGTGACCCGGTCCTATTCTGGTGTTGGCCCCTACCTAGAGTGAAGGCGTTTGGCCTGAATCACCAGGGTTTCCCTCCTCTTTCATCAACTACAATCTGTTTCGAAAACGTCCAGTATGTTTCAAAATTGAACCAGATCAACTATACGAGTATTAGTTCGCTTCAGCTGACATAAGGCTAAAAAATTATAAAAATTATTACACTGGTCCTGTAAGGTCACTAATGCTGAGCGCTTTAGATGCTTAAGCTCTTTCCTTCTCAGTTGAACGGGGCCAAGTTCTGCTAAGATCGGCAATGCGCACGGTTCGATACTTACGGTGAAGTGTTTACTCAATTATGTACGCGTTAAAATTTGAATTGCGGTTTGAAAAAATAGGAGCTGAAAGGAGCTTTTCTATACGACCTCAACGATAGCCATTGGAGGGTACTGGGAGGGCCTCAATGAGGGTACTGGGTATACCCGGGAAATGATTAACGTGGACCCTCCCTCTCTTGTGGCATTTCGTAGAAATCAGTCATCATGAAAAAATTTCAGTTGGCCTCCGACATGTCATAGGAGGATAACGCCCCCCCCCCCCATCACAGGACAACCTCCCGTTTTCCCGTATAACCAGTATGCCCCTGGTCAAGGAAAGTTACAAATCTTATTGAGAAAAAAAAAACGCTGGACAAAGTTTGTCATGAATAAATAAAAAACCAAACATGGTGCTCTGTTTTTTTCTTCCTATCTATGTAATCAAAGTTTTGTGTCCTTCATTTTCTTGGAGTACGCGGCATACGAACTAACCAGGCTTGGTAGCAGAAAAAAATGTATGCCGAAATTATTAATAAAAAAAAACCAGAAAACATTTCCCCCCATCAATTTTGACGGATAGAAACGATATAATCATTTCATTTCTCTTGTCATGTCTCGTTTTAGTACGCACGACGACAACGACGCAACATTTAAACGGAATAAATTCATCCGAACGTTACAATTCTTGAATACATACATTTCTTAGCGATTCAAAATTGAACAAATAGGTTGGTCCATGCTGCACCACGCAAAAGCCACACGCTGCTCTCATAATGGTGCAGCTATGGTAACGGAAAGAGCGTAATTAACTTGGCATGGACATGTGCATTCCCTGGGGCTTTCACTAATTTGAGACGTCCTACTGGGACGTCTGTGGGAATTTGGATCTCCCGATACTTCATTATATGAAATGGAGGCGAGCAAAATTAAGCATACCGTCTCTCTTGAGGGTACGACGGTAGGATTGTAGGCTTCAGAGCGAAATTCCCATTTTCTTGGCTCGACTGTTCTTACAACCCATTTCCAAAAGGCTAACGAAAACGGAACGTTTACTCCCTTTCAACAGCACAGCCCGCTTATTTTATTAGTCCCAGGCGAACTGAGGTCTCTTCTTCGAAGTCTAAAATAGTGGGGACGTTACTCGAAGGACAAGAGACGCAGAGACATACGCAACTACGCGTGGATGGGGGTGGGGAAAGGGCCACGTACCCCTCCAAAGGAAACTCTGGCGCCCCCATGTAACAGGCCAAACTTGTCTGTAGTGGTTTTTGTATGATAATAGATGTCATAAGTATTTCAACTTGTCATGTAGGCCTACAATTTACAATCTCAAAATTCTGGGGAAAAAATGCTACTGAAGATGTTGAAAAGTTGCTCCATCACCCCACCGCCCCCCCCCCCCCCCAATGCTCCATGGGTCCAAAACTGTTTTAAAATGCGTTAAATTTCTGAGCAACTTGAAAACAAGTCCTTACATCCTTCCGAGCAACATGTAAGAACTCCTCTGTGGGAGCTTACAGCGCTGCCCCAGACGCCCTAGCTGGTTAATCAAAGTTTTTTTTTGTAGTAGTATAGGGCGCCCCTTCATTCATTGTGCCCCCGCCCCCACAAAAATTCCTGCGTACGCCAGTAAAGAGATCTGCATATGCTTCTACGTATGGCCAGTCTAAAAGTGAGGTTGGCGACTTAAGGTTGGAAGTGGGGGTGTCACAAGTGATCCCTTGGGAAGGGGAGACTAAAAATCACACGTAACGACCAAAGAATGTTATTGATGCTAATTTGTATTGGGTAATAACCCGCACGTGATGCTAGACGTGACGTTCGCCCTCATTAGCGCAAAAGGAAGTGTTGACTTCTGCTTTTACTGTGGCGAGGGGTTGCTCACTTCAGAAACTGCTGTACAGTAAGATTACGATATAAAAGATTTGGTGGGATTTCCAGGGATTTCATATGCACTTATTGAAAGGATTTCTTTGCACTTTACGGCAGTGGCGTAACTTTAGAGGAGAGGTTCATAGGCGGATTCCCAAAATTTATGCGGATTTCGAGGGATTTCTACTGATTTAAACTGACGATTTACAGGATTTTTAAGATTCCACGATAGGGATTTCTAATGATTTCCTAGAGTGAGCAACCCCTTATACTGAGGGGGATGCAAATTTGCTGTTTATACTATTCACCAGTGAAGGACAGATACAGGGTGGCCACATAGTATTGGCCTCATTATAAACGCCTATATAAAAGAAAGAAACCCTCAAAATGTTTAGTATAAGTTCTCATGGTGGTAGTTTTCGTGTTACGACGGATTTTAAGTGTTAAAATCGACAGCACCTTCAGGTGACCATTTTGTGTGATAGCAGTGATTTTTGACAATTAGGTTTACTTAAAAGTGTCTTTGTCCTTTTGTAAAAGCCCAGGAAGGTAACTGGTCGGAAATTAAAGCCATTATTGTATCTTTTCATGAAGATGGGACTCAATGCTAGTATGGACTCTTGCATTTCGAACTGAAAATGTGCTACTCCAACGATATGTCAGCTTAGAACGACCAGAATGCAACGTGGTGTGACGTCATAAACAATATGGCGTCCACCCAACAAAAGGCGTTTTTCGTGCAGAACGATGACGTGATTGACGTGACGGACGTGATTGGCCAATCCCTTCGCCACCACATTCTTCTGACCTTTATCCCCTGGACTTTTGTTCTGTTGGGTGTACAAAAAGCGGTGTGTACAAAACCAAGTTGGGGGACATAACGGAGCTGTGTGCAAAAATCACGGAATCTATTGGTACCGTGACGACCGAAATGCTTGACAACATTGGCGGAAAATTAAATATCTACCAGATATTTCGTGTGCTAGCGGTGAATTGCTCTTGGAGTAAACCTTTTTGAGTGTTTGGTACAATGAACGAAACCGAATTATGATTGCTTTCACTGTTTTAAATGTTTTATAGTCGTTTTCAAGTAACGGCCACAATGTATATCTTGCCCTCAAAAAAAAAAAAAACCTGAGCTCAGGTTCGGATTGGGATGGATTGTTCTCTCAGGGAGTGAAAATGGAAGCCCGTGTTTTTCTCCAACATTTCTGGGAACCATTTTTTTGGGTGTTTAATTCCTCCCCACTAAAATCGGATTGTGTGAACTGTGTGAATTGTAAATAAAGAACAAAATCACGAGGTAAAGGGTAAACAAAGCAAACAGTCTGCATTAAAGACTGGCCTTGTGGGGAAACAAGATACACTAATCTGAGAAATAAAGAAAAGACAACTGCCCCGACTGGGACTCGAACACAGGACTGGCCACCGATTAGGCCGGACGCTCTAACCCCTGCACTAGCGGGGCTGATACAAGACTGAACAGCTACTTAGCTCGGCTGGAGCTTGTAGCCAGTATCCGCTCCGGTAATGTAGTGGTTAGAGTGCCCAGCGTAGTCAGTGGGAAGTCCTAGGTTCGAGTCCCAGTCGGGGCAGTTGTCTTTTCTCTCTTTCTCAGATTATTGTATCATGTTTCCTCACAAGGCCAGTCTTTAATGCAATGTGTGAATTGTGTCCATTTGCAGGTTTACTTTCTCACTACAGGAAGCCCCTTACTACAGCAGGGCCTCTTGCACTCACATCCTCCTGGGGGATCCCCGGATTCCGCAGGCCAATCCGACACTGCTTAAATGATTTAACTCTGAAAATATGTGTAATTGTAGCATAAATGTAGGCGTTCTGTTTACACCGCCTTGATTTTCATATATACCGATAAATCAATTATGGTGGGAACACACGTCTGCAACACCGCTGAATGCTAATTACTTACAGTTTGAACACTGCCAACGACTTGAGCCTAGCAACAGACAACGCCTGGTCATGATCATTTTCATCCGACAACCTTTCTTTTATTTTCTCTTTAGTAATCGGCTTTCAGAACAAGCACCACAAACGACGACTTCTGTCTGACGCGTTCTGAACCTGCAAGAGGGTTTTATTTCACTCCTAATCTCTTTTCAGAACACATCTGGCGTCTTTTCGGCTGACAAAACTGCGACGAATGCAGCACTGGAGCCATAATTTTGTTCCCAAATCAAATTCACCCGCAGATTTATCTTAAAATTGATTGTTCACCAAATTTGACGACAGCATGGCAGCTGCTGCGACAAATGACTGTTCCATGCACACGTCTGTGCTGTTAAGATTATTTTAAAATGCACAACTGTAGATTATTGACGAGGCAGCCATGTATGGCTACGGATACATTGACAAACTCCACAATCCAAGGCGAATTGTTGAAAAAAAACAAAAAAACCGGTAGTGCGTGTAATCACAAGTGAGGGTGGGGAAGGGGGTTAAACAATCCCGAACATTTTTTTTAGCATTTTTTTTATTTTTGCAATTGTATGTTTACATTAAAGTGCTCGCTTTATTGGAGGAAGTGCAGCTACCTACTGTTACATGATAGACTGCGCATGCTTGATATCTTCTGTAAAATTAGATAATGACCCGATTATTATTGCCTGAGAGTTTGTGTTCCATCGCGAATTTCGTGTCCGGCACGTGATAAGAGCTACATTCAACGGGTTTTGATTAATTAACACATTTAAATGACACCGAATCCAACAACAGATAACCATAATTAATGTGATCTAGCAATCAAGCAAATTTATTCCCCTTTATTTCTCTTTGTCCACGATTAATTGTAGGGAGAAAGACGAACTCATACTAATACCGTTTTTGGATGGCACTGTTTACATTCTATAGAAAATCAACGGACCTTTCGATGACGTAGTCCTCTGCTTCATTTAACGATCACATTCGCATTATTTGGAGTAAATTCACACGCCACGTGTAAAGTGGAGTGGAGGTCAATCCTATTAATAAATGGATGTTGAAAAGGATACCGAAAGTGCACAGTACTTTACGTGAATCGTTACTTTAATCGATGAAGAACGAGTTTTAACTCCTCTGAAAGGTTTATTCCCTTTTAACTAAAACAAACTTTTAAACGTTATCAAATACTGAACGAAATTACGGATACGGAGACGGGAGGGAGGAGTGAGGATTTAGTTCCAGGACTTATCTTTTTGTGGCAAAAAGCTGCTCAATGAAACGGCTTCTTCTAGATTTGTTTCCTGCTTCAGAAATCTTTTGGATTCTTCTAGATTAGGGTAGTTGTCCTTTACCTACGTGCATTAGGTTGATAACTTCCTTTACTTGATTGACTGTCATAGACGTTGTTATACTGAGGTTGGCTGTTTAACCGGTGATCTCTCTACATCATGTTTAATCAAGCCATGAAAGAATTGCTATCACTTCTCGTTCTTATCATGGTCAATTTCCTTTCAATGTTTTTGGAAATCTAATCTCTAATCGGTGATACCAAAATAAGTTACCAACGTTGACAACATCTGACAACAGTGAAGTTAATCTCACACTTTTTGTTTATTTCAGAGTTCCAATGTCCAGCCCTAGGTATATACCGTGATCCCACCAACTGCGACCGCTTCTTCGTCTGTTCCGCAACGCCAGGATCTCTAACAATACAAGCAGTTCCCGTCGTCTGTCCAAGAGGTACCGTATTCTCAAGAGAGGCCAAGGGCTGCGACTTGGTCGACCGGGTGCCAGAATGCAACCGTGAAGCATGCAGTCCTGGAGGTTCAACCCGTCCTCATCCGACATCCTGCGCCAGTTATTTGGAATGTCCTACATTTCCTCCAGGCCCGGCTGTAGTGCGCACCTGTCCCGCATCATCTGTCTTCTCGACTACACAATCCCGGTGTTTATCAACGCCTGCTGCTTTGGCCGAGTGCTATGCTCGCAGCTATGGGTGCCCCAGCGGCCGTCCACCATCTTTCGCACCGTTGCCTGGACTTTGCACCCATTACCTTTATTGTTCAACAGGTAGCCTGAGGCCGACCACCATAGCGTGTCCACGGGGTCAGTGGTTCCATCCTCGGCGCTTGACATGCTTGGTTCCAGCTTTTGGAACTACTTGTCCAGCACCATTCCTTTGTCCATCAGCCGGCACATTCCCAGTTCGAAACGACTGTTCTTCATATTACGCGTGTCCAAGAGCAGGAGTTGTTGGTCCAGTGACCCGATGTCCTCAAGGGTCCTTCCTTAAAAGCTCAGAACTAGGCTGCCGTCCCGCTGCCGAAGTTCCCGAATGTTCGCTCCCAGGACTTCCTCGATGTTTGTCTCCAGGGACTTATCGTCATCATTCCGATTGTGGACGATTCATCGTTTGCCAACGGATTCGCGATTCCCTTGTGCAGACTTCGTATAGCTGTCCACCAGGACAATATATGGACTTCGCGAGAGGAGTGTGTGATTGGGCATTCCGAGTGCATTGTTCCCTCAGCAGTCCTCCCGTTTGGCAATAAAACTACATCTGGATGAAATTTTACAGGATAACCTGTGAATCCGAAAACTCACCAAATAATTAAGACCTAAATAATACTGACTAGTGCTTCTGGGTAAAATCGAGAGATGCAGAAAGAACAACAGAGTTAAGCAAAATGATACTGTAGTTCTTGGTGGATGAGCGATGCCCATCTTTGTGCGTGAGCGTATTTTCAGACGGTCTTGCTACTTCTTATTTTCAGAATTAAGAGCGAATTTATGCAATTGCCTCTTCTGTTTTGTCGAGAGAAGGGCTTGTTGGTGTTTTATCTATAAAAATTAACAATAAGTTGCTAGTTTCTCCGAAAGAATGCGAGAATATACAAACAAGTAAATGTACTGTAAATACTTCACCAATGAAAAAGAACATAAATAATTTGAAAAACTGCTTCAACCAGTATTCATTTCTCGTCCTTTAATAAATTATCCTATTCCCGCGCGCAAAAAAAAACAGGTTTATCAAGTAATGTTAGAAAACAGCTTATCGAATGGGAATCCAAGTTTCAATATGGCGCCGATTGTGGGTTAGTCGAATCCATTCCGACCTTAGCTTGGTGGTATACGTGCTAGCAGCACGGTTTTGTACGTTATTCAAATTATAAAATTAGACTATTTCAGTTTGACGCTTTGTTTTGGCTGCTCGAAACAAAAATCCAAAAAAATGTCGGTAAAAAAACCAATTTTTAATGAATCTTACAATGCATCATGGACATGTTGGCCTTTGTGTTGCCCGTTTTTAAATATTTTAAACTTCTTAACTAGTACTGCGTTCCAAACATTTTTGTAAAAATTACCTGACGAATTTTCAGTGATGTCGTATAAAACAACAAACATGAGTTGCTAACCGAGATAGAGGTCCTGTTTCAATTGGCGATTTGGTGTTTTTTCTCTGTTTGTTTGTTCCACAAGTGTGGTGAAATGTGCCCACCGATTCGAACGAAATAGGGTGAGAATATACTTTAAATGTCTGCCGAACGAGGAAAACTTAATTTTGCGACGAAAATGTTTCTCCGGGTGGGAACGGTCGAAGGGGTTGTATTTCAAGCTAGAGCACTTAACGGAAGAGTGATTCGAACGTAAGTTGACAAGGGATATTCTCCGCAACAAAAGCCGCCATTACACACACGTCTTTGCTTTAAAAAAAACTACGGAGCACGAGGAAAGATAAAGGGTTTTAGACCCTAATTATAGAGACAGGATTAGACGACATACCTACAAATTTTGAAGTTATGCTTAGATTTACGTTACTGATTCGGTTTATATTTTCATGTATGTATTACATTCACTAAATTTTTCATGCATTATAACGCTATTTCTTAGTAACTAAAGAAGATAAAAATTCTAACAGTTTGAATTCTAAAGCAGTCTCACTCGCTAGAAACCCCCAAGCTATCATCTGAAATTTCAAGATGGCACCGATTCTGGCTGTGCCGAGTCATAAAGAAACAGTCAACAATGAGAGTTGGTAAATCGTCGCAAAAATCGCCTCTTCGGCAGTAGTTCGTCTTCTATGGACACGGATGGATAAGTCTACCGTTCTTCTTTTTTTTTACGTAAGGGAGCCGAACGCAGACCGGGTTATCCGCCCCTCTGTAGATGACGAGACGGACAAGTTAGGAGGTGAAATCCAAACGAAAAGCCCAGAATCTTTACATGCCACAATTAACATGAGTACGAGACACCACAGGAGCCTTCTGGTCCGAAATTCCAGGACAAACAATCAAACAAATAAATGAAACAGACGGGTAGGTCAATGGACATTTCCACGGGAGCAGCCCATTTCCCATCGTTTTTTGTTTCTCAACCAGCTACAAGCTGGAAATTATGTTGCATACATGAGGCCTTACTTTTCAATAATTTTCTATCTACTAAGCAACTACACTTGCTTTAGATAATCGGTAGAACATGGGATGGGTTTTCTCGTTTTAAATATTGTCAGTCGACGTATTCCAAAAAAAACTATTTTTTTTTTAAGTTCAAGTGGATGTCGACTTACCTAAGAGTACGTCAGCCTAATTCGATAGGCAACTTTATTGCAGTAGAAAAGGGAAAGATGAGGAGCACCAATAATAGTCACTAATTCCACACCCTAATATATTTACGGCAAAATAGCAGCCATCAAGTACATTGTTAATAAGGGAAACGAAGGGGGGAGGGGAGGGGAGCCACCATTAGTAACACAATACAAACAAATGCAGAGCATCAAATTCTAAATTTGAGTTCTAAATAGATGCAAAGCAAAGAAAATAAAACAATTACAACAGCATTATTTTTTTTTATTTTTTTTTCATTAGATCACCCCCCCCCCCTCGCCCCTCTCCCCTTCCCTTTTCCTATTGGCACCAGACGAAATCGAAACCTGTTCACAGACTTTGGCCTTACTTATAGTAAGGAACGAATCCTTTTGCTAGGTTATACAGCGAAGCCCATTTTCTCGGTTAAGGCGGTGCTTTCTCCGGAAACGAGTAAATCACCCACACGAAGCTATTTTGGTTCCTTTGGATAATGCGTTTAAAAAAGTTAATTGGAAAATAATGAGTGATGAATTGTTTTCGCCCTCCGAATGTTTTCACTTGTAACATGAAACGTTTCCTTGATTAAAAAATGAAAAATAATTAGTTTAATGCAGCTAACAGGATAATTTAAAATTTGAGAACGTCGTAAATCAGGCCTTCCCCAATATTCATGAAATAATGTAATACTTCATGGGGTAATCAATTGTGTTTCAACGATGCTGGTTTGAATAGTTATAAAGGAAAGAGGAAAACAATTCTTCTGGGGACGAATTGGGTTGCTAGTTCGAATCCCGGTCATGTCACGCCACTGCGACGAAACGTAAGTGCATAAAGGTGGCTTACTGTACTACGTTGTTTCTAGTGTCTGATTTTCGCTATTTGCCTTGTTTTTCAATTTCCTTTACATAATTTACACCTATTTGTAATACTGATTTAACCCTGATTGAAATATTCCAAATTTTGATGCTAATACGTTCGGAAAGGAGTCTACCAAGCGTATGCAGGTAGTAAACACGGGTATTATTTTTTGGTCATAAAAAAAAATCACTTCGGAAAAGAAACTTTTTGTGTAACTTTTTTGCAGCCTTACATCATCAGAAGCAAACTAAAGCTAGTATAGATGAACCAACTAAGTTTTGAACTTTAGGAGATGTATTGTGAGGCTGCATTCTGCACCGGTCTTTAAAGGCGCGAAAAATAAATACCTTGATTTTCATAACAGTACAAATAAAAAGTTGATGCGGGCGGTTTTTAAAAATTTTATTCTTTTTATCTCCCAAGAGTTGATGTGATGTGTAGTTTTTTCTTTCAATTTTAATTCCATTTATGTGTAGTTATACAACTTTAATTTTTTAAAGACGCTTGAAATAGCATTGTTGTAAAACCCTATCTAAAAAAATAATAACTAATGCACTTTTCCCTTACTTTAAAATGTGGTAAACAGGAAATTTGGCACGATTCTAGACCTACCCTCTCTCGCGCCACTCTGTTTGAGGGCGCGTTTACGCAGCGACTCGCCGTTGCATTCTCGCAGCTAGAACTCAATCGTGATGGCAAAGGTGACATTGCCATGGTAACAACGCTAAATGGATTAGCTAAATCCGACATCGTTTGAGTAAATACTTGCAATCCGTGCCAATAATACTGTATAAAGAATTCCTCATGACGAAACAATTTCCCCAAACGCTTCTGAACTCACGTTATTTGCTGTTTTCGTTGCGAGGCGGCAGACATAAAACCGCCGCCATGTTGGAGTTTGAGGTGATTTCTAGCTTCTAGCTGCGAGAATGCAAAAGCGAGTGGTTGCGTAAACGTGCCCTAACTCTTAGGACGTGTTTCACAACGACTCGCCTTTTCATTCTCGCAGCTAGAGCCTAGAAATCATCTAAAATTCCAACACGGTGGCGGCTTTAGCTCTGCCGGCTTGCAACGAAAGTAGCCAATAATGAGAGTTATGGCTAGGAAAATTGTTTCGTCAGGAGAAATTCTTTATCTTATTGTCACAAACTATGAGACTGCAAGCATTTACTCAAACGATGTCGGATTTAACCAATCCAGGCAGCATCGTTACCGTGGCAACGATACCTTTGCCATCGCGAATAAATTCAGAAGGCGAGTCTTTGCATAAACGCGCCCATACGAGTTTTAACCAGAGACCCAGATGAGCTTGCTATTGCCGAAGTGAAAAATCTTATCCAAGTCTTGAAATAGATGCGTTCATTAAAAATAATTTTTGTATCATCATACAATGTTTCTCATTGCCGAGGTTCCCCCCTCCCTTTTTTTTTTCCAGCTACCCTGCGCACGAGTGTTTTACTCAAGTAGGACTTTTGTTCCAAATGGTTTTTCTATATTTTAAAATTTATTCAGATTGAATGTTAGTATCTCCCCGACAGCTACCATTTCCATTGCATAATTTGTATTCACCCTGCAAACAATAAACGTCACTTCACGTCACTTCAGTTTCGTTACAGTGTTATGCCTGCTGTGTTTAGGAACGTGCCCTACATCCAGTAGCCAGCCCAGGGTTGCACTATAAGCTACTTTTAGCGACAGAATGACATTTATAGAACCGACGGAGCTGCATTTCGAGCGAACTGCAAAGGAAAGTTAAAAAAAAAACGAAATTTTCGTAATTTGACGCGCGCGCTATTTATTTATTTTTTATTTATTGAAGAACAAAAAGGGGTGATGAAGCCCCAAACTATTAACGCGGGCGCTTATGAGAACCAAAGTATTTATTTTTGCTAGCCTGTAAGTAAGGAAGCTTTGAAATACTAGCACCACTCAGAGTCTCACTATTCCGTAAACAATGAAAATGCGGTTCTGGTTATGTTTAAATCTAAATATCTAAATAAATAGCATCCCCTCCAACACTTCTTAGGCTTTACAGTACCACTAAGAGCACGGGCCTAAATTTAAAGGACAAACTTAGGAACTCCAACCGAGAAACTACGACCATAGCCATGGCCGAAAAATTTTGAGAATAGGCAAAAATAGATTCTGCAGTTTACTTTACTTTATTACAATCGCACTACAGCGCCAAATGGCTGCGTAGCAAAGACGAGTTTACAAACAAACAAACAAAAAAGAAAACAAAAACAGGGGTGATGCTAAAGGTATGTATAGTTAAATAAGGTTGCTGGGGACCAAGTGCACGATACAAACAATGAACAAATTAGCTTATGATTGCGTTCACTAGTTTAACGTTGTAATTTCACAAACGCAATAAACTACATCTAAACCTTAAGAAACTATTAGATCACACTCCAACCATTTTCACACATGGTAACAAAAGGTAAGACACATAGGCGCCGGAGCCGGGGGGGCCAGGGGGGCCATGGCCCCACCACTTTTTGCTGGGACCAATAATAGCCCCTTCAGTTTTAGGAAATCGGAGAAAGAAAACAATTTTTTTTAGCTATCTTTTCATTTTAACGTTGGTCTGGCATTTTAATTTCTGTTTTTATGTATCTACATAATAATTCTGGATCCCGGCTGAGCTGAGCCCCTCT
>JAHWFP010213331.1:0-12387 GCA_023313725.1 Lithobius niger
TTTTTCATATTTTCCACATACCTACTTTTCATTTTTTTCATATTTTCTGCATACCTACTTTTAATTTTTTCACCTTTTTCACATACCTACTTTTCATTTTTTCACCTTTTCTACATACCTATTTTTTTTTCATATTTTCCACATACCTACATTTCATTTTCTTCATATTTTACACGAACCTACTTTTCATTTTTTTCATATTTTCCGCATACCAACTTTTAATTTTTTTCCACATTATTCGCATACCTACTTTTCATTTTTATCACATTTTTCGCATACCCACTTTTGGACGCATGTAACTGTCCAATACGACGCAATACGATGCACAATACGAAGCACGCAACTTCATGTTAACGCACATCACTTCTGGGCAGCAAAACGAAACGAGTTTTTTTCCGGTCGCACAACTTTTGGTTTCAATGTTGCTAAATTAATAACAGACACACATAATTCAGGGCCAAAAATAAGGATGGATAATTTGATTGTTTTTACTTCAGTAGGCTATGTGAGTTTTGCCTTTTTTTTTTCACCACTGCTTGTATTTTTCGCATTTTTATCACATTTTTCACTTTTGTTTTGCCGTTAGCAAATTTTCACATTTTTTTTACACCGGCTGCACCCCTGATTGGTGGAATCACTTGTGTTAACAAAGATCAGAAATTGTCAAATAGGGTTTTAAAGGAGTTGAGCCTGGTGGCTGGCGTCACTATATGCGGCAGAGAGCTCCAAGATTGGACAGCATGCTACGTAATGAAATGGTATCGGATGTAACCATTTGAAGTCTAGTACGTGTGACTGCCATGCTGGGAGTTACATGGAATGTAAAAGTTTGGCCCCCTGCTGAAATTTGTTAGTCAGGTAGTGTTATTGATTACTAGAAGGGGGGCCAACTTGGCAGGCCGCCATACTGGCCGCCATCTTGGAAAATGGCGGCCGGAAAACAGTTTTTTTGATTTATCTCAAGAACAGTCACTCCAATCAAAAAACTTAGAATTGCAAAATTGTTCAGAACAACATTCTGCACAAAACATATTCTCATTACCTTTTTCATGGAGGCAACGGTTAAGGAGAAAATCTGAATAAAACTATTATATACCTTTTGCGGGCAGTGTGATAAGCATACATATAGTACTACATTCGGCTCTATAATGTATAACCTAATACAGATAAACGAATGAGGATTAAAGCGTTCGAAAGGTGCGATTAATACATTTTGAATGATCTAAACTGCATTCATGTATCTTTATTAGATCAAACTTTAAACGTTTAAAAGGTAGTTTGAAAGGTATTAACCACCCATTTTGAACCCCCCCAGTTCTCGACGCACCATTAAGCTTCAATCCCCCCCCCCCCTTAACCCTCAAACCCCACACATGAAACTGTTATATTGGACGATAGGTCACAGAACCAAGAAGAAGACTATGTTTTTGGGATAAATGTTAATTTAATATTTTTTCTCAAATGTCGGTGTTGAACGTGGCTGTTATTTAAATAATTAATTAATTATTTAATTAAACAAATACTTTCTTTCTTTACAGTATTAATGCCATGGACTAAGGACTGTGCATAATTCCAACACATTGTGCATAATCCACAACACACATTGCGGTACTTCCAATTCCAACACACCTCTTATTGAGGAAACATACAAAAACTTCATAGAAGACTGGGAGCATTTTCGCACAGCTGGCATTGATGTGCGTGTAGAGCTGACAATAGTATAAGCAATGGTCGATAATGTAGTGACCAAGGAGTCTAAATGGCATAACTACTGCAGGGGGAAGCTCCGTCAGGACAGACTACAACGTAAACTAAAGCAATCACAGGTGGCGGCTACTGTGGTTGTCTACTTGAGTAAACATAGTGTTGCTTCCATTAAGTTAACGGCTCAAGGAAGACGCCCCATACTAAAGACATAGGATAACTGTCTCATCCTATTCATCTCATTGAACGAAGCCCTACAGTCATCTTCAGGATCATAGCTTTTCACATTAAGTGAATCGAACTTCGTAACACAGTATACGCACAATTTCAAAATAAATAACGATATCAGCATCAATATCTTCTGCAAATTTTCGACTGTCAATACCCTGGAGATATTGGGGCTCAGACGACAGACGACAGTGGATTGATTTTTTTTCTGTTTTTGCCTGAAGAAGATTGTCATCTGAGCCCCAAAATAACCAGAGTATTGACAGTCCAAAATTTGCAGAAGGTATTGTTGCTGATATCTTTATTTATTTTGAAATTGTGCGTATACTGGGCTATGAAGATGATTCCCGTACTTCAAAGGCACGACATTTTCAGAGAAGTGGTAGAAATAGATGAAACAGTTTCTTTGGTATTTCAATTCATTTGCTACCAGATCTCCAGTAGAAAGCAGAGTCAAACCACTGGAATCATTACGGAGGAGCACTTTTTTCTTAAGTTCTTCATTAAGCTCCAGTTTCTGGAAGGATTGCAGAATATTTTTAATTCCCCTTTTTTTCATGCAGAACAGACTTTAGTATGGGACTTACTTCCGATGGCTTTAGTATGTGACTTATCCATGGAGTGTTTGACTTGATGGCAGCAACACTATGTTTACTCAAGTAGACAACCATAGTAGCCGCCACCAGTGATTGTTTTAGTTTACGTTATAGTCTGTCCTGAAGGATCTCCCGCCTACAGTATTTATGCCATTTAGACTCCTTGGCCACTACATTATCGACCATTGCTTATACTATTGTCAGCTCTACACGCACATCAATGCCAGCTGTGCGAAAATGCTCCCAGTCTTCTATGAAGTTTTTGTATGTTTCCTCAATAAGAGGTGTGTTGGAATTGGAAGTACCGCAACGTGTGTTGTGGATTATGCACAATGTGTTGGAATTATGGACAGTCCTTAGTCGATGGCATTAATACTGTAACGGAAGAAAGTATTTGTTTAATTAGATAATTGATTAATGATTAATTAAATCAGAGCCACGTTCAACACAGGCATTTGAGAAAAAATATTAAATTAACATTTATCTCAAAAATATAGTCTTCCTCTTGAGTCTGTGACCAATCGTCCAATATAAGGCTAAAAAAAAAAATTAGTTGTTTCTCAGGCCCTGCCTGGTGGTCAAATTGACCCCTTGTCGACGGTTTTTATTTGCTAGTTTAAGCTAAATTTATTACCGTTACAAGGAAAAGCAATTCAGTTAGCTAAAAATAAGTATTATTTAGCCTAAATTTACCACTTTCAGCTCCGTAAAATTAAGTGTTTTATAAGTTTTTCCGTAAAATTAAAATACAAGTGTTTTGAGCAGTTGAAAGTAAGACTTTAGTTACTTCCAATAAAATAAAAAAATAAAATAAAAAGCCTGGAGGCCTGGTTACTTTTTGAATGAAAATACCCGAGAAACAAACTTATTTCTTTTCACGGCCTAACATAGTTTCGTGTGTGGGGTTTGAAGCGTTCAAAACGGGGGGTGAATTGAAGCTTAATGGAGCATCGAGAGCTGGGGGGCGGGGGTTCAAATTGGGTGGTTAATACCTTTCAATCGATTCAAATTGCATTGAAGTATCTATATTTGGTATAATTTTTTCAGGGTCGAACTTAATAGTATACGTGAAAGGCACACTTACGCGGCTGTAGCAAACATATACTGTATTACATTTTCATCTGTAAAGTTGTACTAATAAAGATACATGAATGCGATTTAGAGCTTTCGAAAGGTATTAATCGCACCTTTCGAACGCTTTAATCCTCATTCGCTTATCTGTATTAGGTCAAACATTATAGAGTCGAATGTAGTACTATATGTATGCTTATCACACTGCCCGCAAAAGATTTATAATAGTTTTATTCAGATTCTTCTCCTTAACCGTTGCCTCCACAAAAAAGGTAATGGGAATATGTTTTGTGCAGAATATTGTTCTGAACAAGTTTGCAATTCTAAGTTTTTTGATTGGAGTTACTGTTCTTGAGATAAATCAAAAAAACTGTTTTCTGGCCGCCATTTTCCAAGATAGCGGCCAGTATGGCGGCCTGCCAAGTTGGCCCCCCTTCTAGTATTAAATAACACCACCTAACTAACAAATTTCAGCAGGTGGCCAAACTTTTACATTCCATGTAACTCCCAACTTTTTTTTAGCATTGCGTTCACACCTACTAGTCTTCCTTTGGAGCAGAACATGTGCCCTAATATTGGAAGAGCATAACAGAAGAAGTCGGAAACGCTGACTTCAATCTAGCTGCGGAGAACTTTATAGTTGAGAATCAAGTCGCCACTAGAAAGTCGCCCTTCGTTAACTGGATGGGTCAGTTGCGTAAGTCGCTCCTGGTAGGGAAACTGGTTAACTGGCTTACACGAATATTTTTAGGTGACGCTGATAAGACTATAGTTTGGTACTGGAAGAAGCATAACAGAAAACGTCAGAAACGCTGACGTCAAGCTGGTTGTTGAGAAGTGATTGATAATGACTCCTTCATGTACCCAGGAAGGAGTCACTCCTCGACAGTTGGAAGGTTCAGCTGCTCAAGTACCTCCTGTTAGGGAATAGGCATAATTGCTTTGCATAACTTTGTTAGGCAACACTGGTAGTACTCAAGTCCGGTCTTAGAAGAAGCATAACAGAAAAAGAGACATTGAGGGTGCCACTGGCACAAACCCGTTGGAGGCAGCTATAAAGGTGCGAAGTAAGCCAAGGAATAGTGTTGTGTCAGTAGCATGTACAGACCTCCGAGATGGCAGTACTAACTTTGAGTAAGAGGGCACAGTCGGTTTAGGGCACAGTCGGTTTTTGAGGGAACTTCCCTTTCTTAGCCTTTTTTGGCATATTTAGGCCTTTTTTTGCCCTTTTTTAAGGCCTTTAACCCCTTTCTCTAGCATTGCCGCAGCACGTGTCGGCACAAAGAGGGCATATTTTTTTTACAAAAAGGGCATTTCATGGCAAGGGTAGGGGGTGATTTGATGACGTGATTGTGAGAAACAGGGTGGGGGGGGGGGAGATGAGGCTTAATGGCGCGTCGACAGCTTGGTCACAGGATCGAATGCTCTACGCAAGGCAAAGAAAACTATGTCCAGGGAACATCGACATCAACAAGAGAATTCAGGAGGTTGTAGGTCTCACGAACACTAAACTGTGCGGGGGATTAAATCGTGTTAGAACACAAACGGGAGAACCAATCAGAGGAAGCGATGTACATGGAGATGCCGAAGGAACAGAGTGACTGGTAATGGGAATGGCACATTTTTGTGTGATGTAACTGCAACTGTAATGTAACTGGTAAGATATTTTTTCATGGATAAACAAAATTAAACCGTACTTTCTTCACCATAGCTAGGATTTTATATCACCCCCCCCCCCCCCCCGCAGAACTTGCTCCGAGGAAAAAAATTGCAGTACTTACCTAGGGAAAGGAAGAGGGGGGCCAAGGAGTGCGCACAACATCACGTAGGTCAAAAATTGCTCCATCGTGACGCATTATAAAATTTAGCAAAAAACCTTAAAACCACGTAAATATTGCAATGGATAACCAACATTTTTATTCTTCACTATTCACTACTAGCGTATTTATTGTGTTTAGTTTTCATCCTGCATCATTTCGTTGGGCGCCCCCCCCCCCCCCCCCCCCTGCAACCGCAGGAGCATGCCCATGGGCCTGACTGTTCGTTTTTTTAAGCAAAGAAGCATTTAAATAAAAATAAAAAAATCTTTTTTAAAAAAGGCTTCATGTAAAAACATGAATTCTAACAACCCTGCTTTAAAGGTTGCAGATTCGAGTCCTAGTTACATTCCTCCCTGCTCACAGAACCCAGAAGCCAACGGAAGTAAGTTCTCATCTGTATATTATTAACGTTGACTTCGGCAGAGCTTCTTGTCAGTATTATTAGAAAACGTTGGGACGGTTTTTTATTGATATATTTTTTTTTTAAGGAATGGCGGAAGGAAATAATACAGTATTTGCTCGTGCACTCTTTCAAATCCTTTACGTACATACAGGACGCGACTCACGTTACAAAATTCGTCCAAAGGCAATATACGTATGCTTCTAAACTAATTTCGGTTTTTATTCGCTTTCCTTGTCGTCGTCCGATAACGAAATGGCCTCATATCGATCCTCCCCATATTTATGTTTCTGATATAAAATGTTCAGTGAGCCGCGAACTTTTTTCTTCAGCCTGTTGCATCAATTTGGGTTTCGAAGACTCGGCAGGAAGAAAAAAAAATCTGAAGGAGCGGTAGGACTGGGGGAAGGGGTCGGGAGGGGAGGGATTGGAGCACCTGTTTCCCGGAAAGACTTTCTCGTGTCCCTGTATCTCAACGGCAAAAAAAAAAACAACCAATTTTACGTCTAAAGGCAACCGAATATAGATAGGGAACACGTACGGTAATACACTTTACCGATGGAATAATGGATGCTCATTGGTTTGTGTAAGGCACGGTCCGCAGGGTCTTACTCTCTCGGTATTCCGCGTAATATGCCCAAACCATGGAACGGAAGGAGGTACTCCCGTTAAATTGCTCTTGAAAAATACAGCAATTTACTTCACGGCTTATGGAGACGTGGAACTTTCCTTTGAAGCAGCACACTAGGGGGATTGTCTGGAATGTAATTTTACAGCTTTTTTTGCTTTGAGTTCGTTCTTCTTTTATTTATTTATTTATTTTGTTGCTTTCGTTCCCTTTAAACCTTTGAATTGCAGGATTATTTTCTCTAGTGGTAGTCATCAGAGTTGGACCGGGTCACTTTTTTTTTGACCCGGTGACCCGAAAATAGGTTGACCCGGCCGACACGGTGACCCGGCTTGACCTAGTGATCCGGCTTGACCCAGTGACCCGACCAGACATGGATTTACCTGATGACTATCTTGATTGTCGAGATCGAACCAGGCTTGACCCCCAGTGATCTTGGGCAGGGAAACATAATTGGAAATAAGGCCGGAGGAAAATCTGCCACTGAAAGCCTCCCCCTCCTCCCCACCTCACCCTGTAAGCTAACTCATTTTCAGCATTTCCATGCCTTACCTTAAACGCTCATTTAGCAAGTTTTTTTAACTGCAACAAGTTACTTGTTCACTTACATCTAAAACGAGTCTTGACATCACCCCAATCGATGCTCCACTATAATTCTACAAGAGTAAAACGCTGGACTTCTTTATCTTAAATTGTGGTCTGAACAGATATTTTCTCGCTATAGGTGTGGAAACGGCAAACCTTACTGTTGTGCTGGATCTCACGAGCCAGTGGCCATTGAGGCACTATTGCCACATCGCAAGTGATTCTTCGGTTAACTCAAAATTCTGTTGAAAGCAATCAGAATGGTCAAAAATTAATTTTACTACATAATTGGTTCTTCATGACGACAACGTTTGGTCTATTGTTAAGCTTAAAGAACGAATTTAGCGGTAAATATTAGTGAGTCCGACTCCACTAAAAAAAAAAATTAACTTTGTTTAATATTGTTGTTCTTATTATTATTGGGTGGATATACTAAAAAAACAAAACAAATATTTCCTATAGAGCACTTTCGATACTTCCGCAGAAAAAAAAAATTAATTAATCTTAATCTGTGTCTTAGTTGACACCTACCAACAAAAATGACAGCCGCAACTACCACTAGTTTCGGTTTCGGGTGACGCAGCGCTTCGACCAACCGACCCACATCATTCCCAATGTTTCAAAATACTAGCACAGATTCAATACCCCGTTTTTCTTTTTACTTTGACGCAGTGTAAAGGTTATTTTGTGATTTAAACGTTCAAAAGGTGAAAACAAAATTTCACTATTCTGTATGATGATGGTGTTGAAAACAACTGATGGCCTAACGCTGGCAGTAGCAGATCGTCTCACTATAGTAAGGTGAGTGGTCTGCTCCCGTGTCCCGTTGGAGCGGTCCGGCTTACGTTTGATGATGAGTACTCGTTCGTTTGTCAGTCCAATTTTGTGTTGATTCATCAGCAAAATCAAAAGCCAATGACATGCAAGAATCAGTAAAAATGGCGCGAAATGGGAGCAGAGACGTCAGACGCGTTTGAAGCAGCTCCCAAAATCTCACACGGTTTCTCGTGGTAAAGCGTAATAGTAATTGGGTCCACCCTATCAAAGCTACGTATAATCCAAGCTCCCTGGCATAAGTAGCGTTTTCGGCGGCCATATTGCCAACCCATTCTCGTAATGCTATTTTTCAGTACTGTAGAGAGCCCTGTCCGCGTTGCGTGCATGCGCCTTTGAGGCGGCTCTGATTTCCTTCAAATTCAGCCTCGGATGGAACAACAGAAACTGAAACCGAATCTCAGAGTAGGAGGAGAAGCCTACCAGGAAGGAAGGTGGCAGCAGGGAGGAAAGGGAAGAGGAACAGTCGCCAAAAGAGCTCAACCAACACAGATTAGGATGCGCCCCTGCCCTTCGTGTTCAATTTGTCCTCTAGGGACCTGGATCAAGATGAAGTAGATCTGTTGAAGATAGATTAAAAATTTGTGCCACGGTGGCCCGACCCCCGAAAAACTGGAGATGCTTGCCAATTTTATGGCCGGTGTACAGGTGCTAATGGGCAAATATGAGATGGATGGCAACGTGGATGAGGATCTCGGGTGGAGTGTGGAGGGTCTCAGAGATAATAAAGTAGCTTACAATGTTTTCCAAGGACAGATGAAAGTGCTCCACTGTGTTAAGCAAGACGAGCTCATTGACATCACACGAACCGACAAGTCAATCTTGACCGAGAGGTTTACATCCAGGAGTCGTAGGCACCTCAAGTCAATCTTAAAGCTATTCTTAGACCGTGAGGATTACATCCAGGAGATTGAGAATGAGTTGTAGGCAGCTCAAGTCAGTCTTGAAGCTAGTCCTTGACCGAAAGGAGTACATCCAGTCGATTGAAGGTGAGTTGCACAGTTCAAGTCAATTTTGACGCTAAGTCAAAACTAGACCGAGAGGATTACATACATGAGATTGATAGTGAGTTGTAGGCAGCTCACGTCAATCTTTAAACTAGTCCTAGAAAAGAGGACGTACATCCAGGAGACTGAGGGCGAGTTACAAGATTCGAACTTGTACAGGAAAGTACAATATGACCTGGGCCACACGCTGCACTTGTGTTTCAAAAGACGTCTGAAGAGGCTCGTCCGGGAAGGGCTTCTGACTGAAGGTGAAGGAGAGCATCTTAGGCCAAAGCCGGAATCAAAACTTCCAGGAGTGTTCAACCCAATGAAGGTGCACATCCTGGGCAACCCGATTCGAATCAACCCAGGGTCTTGATTGGGCTTCCAATGCACTAGATGTAACAAATAAAGGAAAATTGGAAACACGCCCCAGCAAAAATCACACTGGAATAACATAGTACTGTAAGCCACCTTTATCCACTTACGTTTCAATTAAGTAACGTGATCCAGATTTGAGTCAGGAAATCAGTCTCTCACCAGACTGCTACCATACCACCTTTATCGATAAGTCCACTTGTCCACTGGCATAAAAATAATTCAGTTAACCCGTGACCAGTACTCCCTTCGACCGATTGTGCTCAGTCATAGGCAATGGAGAGGGATGCAATAAACTGACCTACAACCAATCCCGGGCACATATTTTTTTTTCGTAAACAGTTCAGAAAGGCGGGCCAGATCTCGCTACGAAACTTCGTTACTTAGTTCCCACTAGTGGTGATTATGTGTAAATTAACTTTCATTGCTGAGTTGTTGTTGTTGTAGTAGGTTAGGTTGGGTTGGGTTAGGTTAGGTTGGGTAGGGTTAGGTTAGGTTGGGTTGGGTTAGGTTGGGTTGGGTTTGGTTGGGTTGGGTTGGGTTGGGTTGGGTTGGGTTAGGTTGGGTTGGGTTAGACGACTAAGTCGGATTAAACGGGTTTTTTCTGTACGCTGCTGGTCTGCATGGAGTGCCATGAAGCGAGTTTTGCTGAACTGTTTATGAAAAACGAATTATGCAATCCCAGGCTAACAAACATATGACGTGAGTGTTCTAGCTACTCCCACTGTATCACAGTGTATTGGCCGGTCGTTGGCTAGTTGGCCGTCGTAAAATGACCGGGTGGCAATTTCAGTACTGTCGCTCGCTCCGTGTCGTTAATTTATGATGCAGTCTGAACCAGTAGTTATATTCCGGTCAGCAAACTGTCTGGCCCGATCTACACGATTTTGGGGGATACACAATATGTCTGTACGAAGCGACGTTACCGAGGATGTTGCTGAGCGACGGAGGCATGTTACCGTCAGCCTGTAGGACATGGATTTTGTATGTAGGTGGCGAAGGTACTGGCAGCTATACCACGAGCCACGGCTGTTTACCGTGATGTCATCATGAGTTAGCCACTGACAAACGAGAATAGCAGATCTTTGACCATTTGAATGGACAAGCCCAGTCACGTGATACGCGTTTCACGGTAAACAGCATTGGCGCATGGTTTAGTGGCAGTTTTCAAAGTTTTAATTTTAATTTTACTCAGATTTGCGCAACAAACTTTTGTTAGTTTAAAATTTAATTTTTTTAAGTAATCTTTAACGTTATCACCGAGTCACATTTCCGGTACTTCTTTGTGCTTGGAATAAATAGTAATAAGTTTTTGTTTCCAGAAAGTGTTTCGAAGAAACAGCCGCAGCATCTCAGTTGGCATTCATTTGGGCAATAACTAACGCCTAGCAGACAGAACGCCACAACAGGTCAAATCAATCGAACCAGTGGCACTTACGGCGGTCGTATAGAGCAGCGCCAAGTGACGTCATATGGCTACAAGAGAGATACCTGCAAGGGGCACTAGATTGAAATGGTGGGTTAAACAACTGCACTTCTAGTCAAGCCAGTGCTTTGAGAATGGATTTCGTAGGCTTAAAACACTGTTGTTTTCTCCAATACCTTATATGCTACGAGGTTGTAATCGGAAAATAAAGAATATTCTTGCTTAAAAATGTCAGCAACTGCCAACAAATCGACAAAAATCCCGCGTTTTAGGCCTAAGAAATCCAGTTTAACAGCATTGGCTTCAGTAAGACGCTCTTCTTTTCCCTCACCAGTGCACCTTGCAGCTAACCCAGTTACTGGCTCTACCATAGAGTTATATACAATAATACTACGTCGTGTCACTGCCCTATTGTCCAGTCTAGTCCCATGCTAGTTTTTAACCAACACCTAGCCGGTATATAGAACTATGGTTTAATGCAAGGCGCTCACTACCGTGTTCGTAAAGTCTATGCAATGACGTCAGTAACAAGGACGAAGTTGCAGCATCAGAGAATACGGTGTCGCTCTCTGATTCTGCAACTTCGACGTTGATTGTCTCGGTACTTCAAAATGGCCGACATGTTGACAAACTGATTCGGGTGGCAGTAAAGGTGAAATAAAACGAATAATGAGCTGGGTAGATAGTGACAACGACATACGTTTGAAATGACAATGTTGAAAAATATCAACGTGCTGTACACCCCGGACGACAGAATTTATGTTGCCGACGTGACATCCATATCCAAAAATGAGTCGGATATGTAATCGCTTACTGAATATTGAATACCGAGCTCCTGAATTGGCAGTGTAACCAGGCATGCAGAGGTGGGTGTTATGTTTTGGTTAATGTCGCCAAGCAATCGCTCATAGTAAACAAGCACAATTGATATACAACACTAAAGCGAAGGAAACTATAATAATAGTTTTAACACACAACCTCCCCCCGCCCCCATAAAATTGGTTCAGCAGTAAAGTGCAAAGCAAGGTTCCATCATTGAGTTTTAAGCCACAAATTTTAAAATAATCTATTATTTTCATTCACTGAGTGTTTTATCTCTTTCTTATAGCTAATCTATCTAATGAATAAGCTAGCTAAAAATTTAAAATTATCTATTATTTTCATTCATTGGGTGTTTTATCTCTTTCTAGCTACTCTACCTAATGAATAAGCTAGCTAAAAAATTTTAAATTATCTGTTATTTTCATTCATTGAGTGTTTTATCTCTTTCTAGCTAATCTAGCCAATGAATAAGCTAGTTAAAAAATTTAAAATTATCTGTTATTTTCATTCATTGAGTGTTTTATCTCTTTCTAGCTAATCTAGCTAATGAATAAGCTCGCTAAAAAATTTAAAATTATCTGTCATTTTCATTCATTGAGTGTTTTACCTCTTTCTAGCTAATCTACCTAATGAATAAGCTAGCTAAAAATGTAAAGCTATCTATTATTTTCATTCATTGGCTGTTTTATTTCTTTCTAGCTGATCTAGGTAATGAATAAGCTCTGAAAACCACACGAAAATTAAGTGAGTTTGCTGTTTTTGTGGGTTGATGTTTTTGTTTTGCTGGGTTTTGTGGGTGTGTGGGTTGAATACAGTTGATGTGTTGAACAAATCTGAAGTATCTGCCTACTAATTAGTATCAACCTACTAAATAGTTTGGAGAACACTAT
Organism: Lithobius niger; assembly: GCA_023313725.1. NCBI lineage: Eukaryota > Metazoa > Arthropoda > Chilopoda > Lithobiomorpha > Lithobiidae > Lithobius > Lithobius niger. The sequence continues at coordinate 12,369 of JAHWFP010213331.1, forward strand.
AGAGTTGCGTGCATTGGGG